>CACKRE030004104.1:4314-16894 GCA_902602495.3 Ectocarpus sp. CCAP 1310/34
GCATCCTGCCAAGGGTGTTCGGCATCTTGCGTACGGATGACAGCTGCGTATGACTTAATTTATTTTCTGGTGCTTTCACTTCCAGAGACAGTTGTAAGCACTGTGTAACTGCCTTGAGGATGCTCGACCATTTTAACACAACGTGGTGCGATCATCCCCCTTGCGCGGAGTGAGGGTTCTCCACCCCGCACAACATGATCTACTCGACCACCATTATGGTTACCGCCAAAAAAAAAAAAGAGGTGAAAAAAATCGGTAACCTGGTTGCCGAGTTCACGAAGTGAATTGGCTTGTTTTACAACGTCGTTGCCAAGCGACGAAAACCCAATCCCGATAGGCAAACACCGGGGGGGGGGGGGTGTACTCATAGTCGTGCATGCCGTAGTCGTTAGACCATTGACCTCGCATCCCTACAAAGCCGGGACGGAGCACGGAGGGTTCTCACCGGACCAGGCTCTCACATCACCAAGCGCGAAGCGCCGTGAGGTATTCGGCGAGTCGCATGAAGGATGCGCTCCATCCTGCCAAGGGTGTTCGGCATCTTGCGTACGGATGACAGCTGCGTATGACTTAATTTATTTTCTGGTGCTTTCACTTCCTGAGACAGTTTTCAGCACTGTGTAACTGGCTCGAGGGTGCTTGACCATTTTCACACAACGTGGTGCGATCACCCCCCTTGCGCGGAGTGAGGGTTCTTGACCCCGCACAACGACCACCATTATGGTTACCGCCAAAAAAAAAAAAGAGGTGAAAAAAATCGGTAACCTGGTTGCCGAGTTCACGAAGTGAATTGGCTTGTTGTACAACGTCGTTGCCAAGCGACGAAAACCCAATCCCGATGGCAAACACTGGCGGGGGGGGCGAGAGGGGAGGGGTCTAGATCTCGACCGGAGTACCGTGAGGTTGCGAGTCACCGCACAGGGGTGCGATCGATTGTCAAAGCGTAATTTCTCCACAACCGGAAGGGTGCGAGGGCCAAGTGATACTTCTCAGGAAAGCTCTCGACGAGATATTTCCAAAACCGCCGTTTTCGACAGTGGCAACCTCGTGGCTGTGGATAATTCACGCTTTGAAGATAGCTCGCACCCCTGTGCGCTGACTCGCAACCTTACGGTACGGTGTTTCGTCGAGAGATCCATGTTTATGGTTCTCGGCAGGCAGGTGTCGAGAGATCGAGGAGACTGGTTTCTGGTCTTTCTGGCTGGCTGGGCAGACGTCGAGATCAGAGGCCGACCTCTGATTTTCTGATTTCTCTGCAGATATAGTGCCAGTAGTTGTCTCGCCGGTTTCAGTTGGCCGGCCATAACTTTTGACTCGGGGGTCCAATGAAAAAGACAAAAACATTCCCATGACGGCCATGAGATCGCGCACAAGATGGGATTTTTGTTTTTTTTTGGTCGGTAAAAAGTATCCAATTGAAAATATCACTTTTCAGGTGAAAAAAAACGACAAGAAATAAAAGGAAGAAATATGTGACGATGGCCAAGTTGGGACTCATACCTCGAGGTCTAGACGGGGCAAAGAGTAACCATCAGATCACTCGGCCATGAAGACACTTAGAATTGTGCGGGAAGTATACTATTTTATAGAACGAGAGCGTACGAGCATTTCACCGTTTTTTTTCGAGAATCAGCGAAGCACACGTTGAGATATCTCATTTACACGATTATCTATGCTATTGAGGGTTAGCATGTTTTTTTCCAGAACACAGGGCTTCAATTTTTTTCGGCGCGTTGTCAAAAAGGTTCGGAAATGGAACCAAGGGCACAAAAAATACCGAAGGAGAGCTTCAAATACCTGCAATTTTTTTCGGAAGGTTCGCCGTAGTTGTCAAGATATGGAGAATTTAGTGAGGTGAAGTACCTTCGGTGGCGGGTGGTAATAGGGCCATAACTATTATCCAGAGCGAACCCCGTCATTATGAAAGGCTTAATCGAACGCTGCTAGCTAGAGCTTTCAAATGAATAATATTTGTTTTTCGCCCAATTAATATTTGACAACCCTTTTATATTTACCCCACCCCAAAAAATGTGACACAACCACTGGCACTGTAGATGTCGAAATCGGTGCCTCTGGTTACTTGGCAGCTGTCGAGATTAGCTGGATTTACGGCTCTCTGTGTACTTGCTCGCACGCAGTTACGATAGTTTTTTCTTTTCCTGCCTGCCTGCCTGCCTGCCTGCCTGCCTGCCTGCCTGCCTTTGGGGAAAGCGCGCGCAAGGTAGGCAAGAAACCCGGGGTAGAGCAGCTGGAGCCCGTGACACCGCTAGTGATATGCTATATATTGCTCGCACGAAGCTATGTTTGGGCTTGCGGTGAAAATCCTATCAGTCATTGAAGTATCGTTCTGTCCGACGACGCTCGGTAGAGCTTGCACGTGTGCAGTTCTTGGCTCGCACGAACCTGTTCGTCGGCGGCTTGCGGTGAAAATCCCATCAGTCGTCGTTCCGGCGGCGACTCCGGTAGCACTTGCACGTTGTGCAATTGTTTGCTCGTACGAAGCCTAGGCTTGCAGTGGAAATCGTATCACTCGTTGTGTCGTCCTATGACTTCGACTACGGTAGCACTTGCACGTGTGCAGCTCGCTTGTCTTCAGAACACGGAAGCCGGCTCGTTTGCTACTACCTGGGGCGTCGTTTCAACCAACAACGTGTTTTCTAGAGCAAAGAAGTACGGCAGCAGCTCTCGCCGGTCGTTGTGGCTCGCTCGTCTTATCGCCGATGAGCGACGCAGCGGCTGAACCCCGTCGCTCGGCCTCGCAGCCCCTTGTCTCCGTCACACTGAAGCAGGTCGCGTAGTTCTTGTAACCACCGTGTTGCTCGTGAGTATGACCAAGCAAGTCAAGATGTTCCGCCCACCCGCTCCCACAACACCACGTTTCCAAGAACGGACGGCAAGGCAACACCACCACCACCATGACGGAACGACAGGCGAGAGGGGGGGGGTCTAGCTTCTAGACCGGTGTACGGTGTTTCTTTATGGGTCTCGGCAGGTGTCGAGAGATAGAGGAGGCTGATTTCTGGTTTTGCTGGGCAAACGTCGAGATCAGCGGCCGACCTCTGATTTTCTGATTTCTGTGCAGATAGATGTCGAAATCAGTACCCCTGGTTTCTTGGCAGCTGTCGAGATTTAGCTGGATTCCTTGGCAGGCAGACGGCTCTCTGTGTACTTGCTCGCACGCAGTTACGGTAGTTTTTTCTTTTCCTGCCTGCCTGCCTGCCTTTGGGGAAAGCGCGCGCAAGGTAGGCAAGAAAACTGGGGTTGAGAATACAGCATCGACGTGTTGGGGTAGCAACCTGGAATGTGCGGAATCTGGTTGGAAACGGGGCGAATATGTACGGGCGAGCCTACAGTATCTTGCACGAGGTAACGAAGCAAGACGTATCGGCGGTAGGGCTACAGGAGACCAGGAGGCCAGGTCACACGGAATTCGCGGCAGCGGTTCCCGAGTTGTTGTTGTTGTTGTTGTTGTTGTTGTTGTCTTCACATACATTCAAAACCGTTCCGATCTCTCTCTACCCAGTACCTTCGTATGTCCGTACTGATCCAACACTCGACGCGGTCGATTCCCGTGGTCACAGGTTAACTTACCCCAAAAAGGTACACTCAAAAAAACTGGCTCCGAGGGGTCCGCAAGTCAATAGAAATCAAAGACAGATATTCTGGAGTCCTCCACTCCCTCTGCGTGCTATGCGAGGTAACAACTGAGACTAGGAGTCACCATCACGGACCAGAGAGAAAGAGGTACACCCCCTTGGTCCAATCTTGGTACTTCACAACGCAAGCAGAGACAAGGCCATCTAGCACAGAAAAAAGAGAGAAAACAGAGAAAACAGAAGTAAAATAAACGGAAACAGTAAGGAAAGAGAAAATAAAATGAAAAGATCGAGGACAAAAAGGGACCAGGCCGAAAATAACAAGAAAAAAGAGACAGAAAACGGCACACGGTGGAGAGACCACTAACGAACAAGCAAACACGCAAACATGGCCACAAACCAGCGATACATTGGTACGTCATCACTAGTTGGGGGTTGGTACAATGGTGCAGCGTTGGGGGGGGGGGATTGGCTAAAAGAAATTCAAGCCGGCACGTATCGCGCCGCTCGGTCCGTCTCTTCTCGTTTGCTTTCTTCCCTCGCCGTCTCGTCCGTCTCCTGCCCCCCCTCCCGCCCCATTGGTTGTTGGCTTGTGGTTTCGTTTGAGCGCTCGTTGTCGGCTGGCCTGTTCATCCTTCTCGTGGCAGGAGGTCATGAACCTCTCAGCCCCCTGCAGCACGGCCGCATGCCAGGGTACTCCCCCGTCCACCTTCGCGGCTTCCGTCCACTATAACTTCGGTGCCGCGTCTTTCGGTACCGGGATTCCGAAACAACATGAATCGGTTTGCGTAGATCCGTGGTCAGCCCTGAATGCCTTCAGGTCGTCGAGCTCACACTTTGGCCAGTTCTGTTCCTGTCCCCCCCTACGTCGCTTCTCCCCCCCGCCAGTTCGCCGAGCATCAGCCGTTTCGGGAGTCGCCCGTCCGGCTGCCTTGCCAATGCTCCCGCGAACAGTAGGCGTCGTTGTCGGATTGTGGCTTCAGCGCTCTGGCATCCGATCCTCTTCAGCGTCTGGGCGTAAGAGAGCTGCCGGTAGGTGTCTTTCTTGCGCTCGTCCCCGATAACTCGAAGGAGCAGTCGGTGGTGTATCGACCGCAGCGTCTGATAGTGGCCGCTGAGTGGTGACCATGTCATGCGGCCGTACAGCAGTGCCCCCATCGCCTCCGCCTGGAGTAGGCGGATGTTGAGTCGGAATGGCGCTTTCGGTCTGTCGAAGAGCTCCCGGCCATATCGCCTGAGCCACGCCCACGCTCCTCTGCTCCTGTACTTGATCTCCCGGGTGAGGTCGCCATGTTCGTTGACCAGGCCACCGAGGTATCGGAACTCGGTAGTCTGGGCGTATTTCTGTCCCGCGGCTTCCATGGTCAGCGGTGGAGGCGGGGGGGGCTGTGATGTTGTAGTCGGCTTGTCCTTCGCGCGCATCAGGAGCGTCTCCGTCTTCTTCTCCGACACCGTTAGCCCGAACTCCCCGAACACCTCAACGATGATGGTCATCATTCTCGCCAGTCCTTCTGCAGACCTCGATACGACGCCGGCATCATCGGCATACAGCATCCCCCATACTGCCCTCCGTACTCGGTCAAGGGGTGTCTCCTCCCCCCCCCCCCGCTTCCGTCTTCCCCTCCTCCAAGCACACCAGGCCCCGCAAAACAACATCATCCTCGCTGACTCGGATGACAACGACCTGGTGGACCTCGGCGAAGAAGATGTTGAACAGCAGTGGGGATAGCACACATCCTTGTCGCACGCCCTGTGCGACGAAGAACCAGTCCGATAGTTCTCCGTCGTCCATGCGCACCCGGGCCCGCATTCCATCGTGGAATTGGCGGATGACTTTGATCAGCTTCGTGGGAATCCCGGCCCTGGCCAGCACTTTCCATAGCATCTCTCGGTCCACCGAATCATACGCCTTCTTTAAGTCGACGAAGCAAATGTAGAGCGGTATTTTCATCTCCGCCCCAGCTCCTGAAGGCGGCGCACGACGAACGGCATGTCGACGTGTTGCGCTGTGGTACGGAGAAGCGTCAAGTTCATGGTGTGGGATAGCCGTTTACGAGACAATGTGCAAGACCTCCACTTTCACGACGACCGTGAAGATTGAGATGATGGACATCCGCGGAGAGGTCAACTTCGTTGCTGCGTACGCCCGAATCGAGTTCTCCACTACCGACAGCAAGACAGAGTTCAGGAAAAAACTTGACAGTCTTGTGCGGAGGATTCCCTTCAAAGGGTATGTGGATATCACCCTGATGGACGCCAAATGCGCGGATGGGAGAGAGGATGGATGAGGAAGACGAGGGAGTCATGGGAATGCATGGGCGTGATGAACTGGACGAGAATGGCCGACTACTGCTGACCTTCGCGGCGGAATACAAGGTTTACAACTCGCAAACACGTTCTTCGCGACACGCAAGGGCGGAATATGGCACACTTACAACGGTGCGTTAGGGACCGACTGTAGGCGCCTCGACTACATTCTAACGGGGCAGGCACACCACGGCCGAGTGTCATCCCCCAGGCGGTAAACCCAGTCAAGGCGGACTCATACCAAAACATGGTGATAGCCACCGTCAACCTCGGTGGCAGGCTTGCCCACAACCGAACAGTCCAGACCAAACCGAAACAGAAGCAGTTCAAGCGACGGGAACAGCAAGTCGAAACAACGCGATGAGCGGTGACTGCGCGGTTCATCCTCAACCTCGACCAAAGGCAGGGCGAACGGATGACCACCAACCCGGAGAAGGCGACAGAGTTCACCAATGCACCCTTCTCGAAGCGGCGAGGGCGATACTACCCGAGGAACGCGGAAAAGATGCACGCAGGAATGGTGTAAGACCACTGAGACGACAGCAACGTTGGAAAAGGCCCTTACCAAGTGGCGGCAAGCGCGCCGAGCGATGAAGGGCAAGTGGTACGCAACAACGTGGAAGGCCCTCAAAGCAGCGTGTAAGGGAGTGGCCGCAGCAGTCGAAACGGGCATATATGCCCACCTGGATAGATGCGTGACGGAACTCGAAGCGATCTTCAAGGATCGCGATATGAGAGGCCTCCACCAACACTCCAAGAGATTAGTGGGGCTCAGTGGGAGACAAGCGGGAGGACAGCAGCCCGTTGCGGACGAGAATGGCGTGCTGCTCCGGGGAAATAACGACATCCTCCAGCGATGGACGACATTCTTCGGCACCCTCCTCAACACCAAGTCCCCCACCTGCACCCAGACATCAACCAACATGTGACGCAGCGACCGGCGATACATGCGACTAGAGGGTTGGGAGCGGTGCCAGACCTCGAGGAGGTGGAACGGGTAACGGAAGGACTACAGAATTGGAAGGCACCCAGCAATGACTTCCTCCTTGCCGAGTTGCTCAAGATCGACGATGATGACGAACCCACCGTCCTGGAGCACCTCCATGCCATCCTCGTTGACGTGTGGAACGGAGGAGAGACCCCCCAAGAGTGGAGAGACGCAACCATCAAGGTGTTGTACAAGGAGCGTGACCGATCCAACTGCAACAACTTCAGGGGGATCTCGCTGCTATATCACTTAGGGAAGGTCCCCGTCAAGATCATCACCAACCTCCTAAGCGCCTTTGCGAAACAAACAAAACCCTCCCAGAGGAACAGTGCGGGTTCCGACCTGGACAATCCGCCATCGACATGCTGTTCGTCGTGCGCCGACGCCAGGAGCTGGGGTGGAAAAGGAAAATACAACTGCACATGTGCTTCGTCGACGTGAAGAAGACGAATAATTCGGTGGACCGAGAGCTGCTGTGGAAGATACTGGCCACGGCCGAGACTCCCGCGGAGATGATCGCCGTCATCTGCCAATTTCACGACGGAATGGGAGCCCGGGTGCGCATGGACGACGGAGAGTTTTCGGACTGGTTCTGGGTCTCACAAGGCCAACGGCAAGGGTGTGTGCTGTCCTCACTGCTATCTTCTTCTCCGCGGTCATCGAGGTCGTTGTCATTCGATGCAGCGAGGATGATGTTGTTCTGCAGAACCTAGTGGCCTGGAGGAGGAGACGGGAGCGGGGGCGGGGACACCACTTGACCAAGTGCGGAGGGCGGTATAGGGGTTGCTGTATGCCGATGACTCTGATGTCGTATCGAAGTCTGCCGACGGACTGGCTAGAATGATGGTCGTCATCGTGAACGTGTTCGGGGAGTTCGGGGTGGCGGTATCGGAAAAGAAGATGGAGACGCTCGTGATGCGCGCAAAGGGGAAGCAGACATCACCACCGCTGCCCCCGCCGCCACCGCTAATCATCGAGGCAGCAGGGCAGAGGCACGCCTAGACGGCTGAATTCCGGTACCTAGGTGGCCCCGTCATCCAACATGGCGACCTCACCCGAGAGATCAATTAAAGGAGCAGAACGTGGGCATGCGTAAGGAGAAATGACCAGGAGCTCTTCGACAGGCCGAGAGCACCGGTCCGACTCGAGACTCGTCTGCTCCAGGCCGAGGTGACGGAGGCACTGCTGTACGGCTGCATGACATGGGCCGCACGTCGCGAGCACTACCGGCTGCTCCTGCGAATTATCGGATACCAACGCAAGAAAGGCACCTACCGGCAGCTTTCCTACGCCCAGACCCTGAAGAGGGTAGGGTGCCAGAGCGTGGAAGCCACTGTTCGGCAACGGCGCCTGCTGTTCGCGGGAGCGTTGGCAAGGCCGCCAGAAGGGCGACTCCCGAAACTGTCGATGCTTGGCGAGCTGGTGGGAAGGAGGGCGGGGCAGGCAGGGGGAAACCGGAGAAAAACTGCAGATGTGCCTGAAGGACGACCTCAAGATGTTCGAGGCAGGGCACGGATCTACGGACACCGAGACATGTTTCTTTGGAGTTCCGCACACAACTTGGGTGGAAGCAGCGAGAATATAGAATGGGGTGTGCCGTGGCAAACGGGGACCCTGCAGGGAACAAGAGGATATTGACCTTTTGGGACAAGGATGAAGAGGAGTCTAGCCGACAACAAGCGCTTAACCGAAACAACAAGCCCAGCAACAGCACTTACACGGCAACAACCGCTGGGGGAGGGGTGCAGCAGACGGACGAGACGGCGAGGGGAGACAGTAAACGCGAAGAGGAGGACCGAGTGGCGCGAAAAACTGTGCCGGGTTGAACCTTTTGATTGACTTATCCCCCCCCCGTCACTGCACAATTGCACTAACCCCCCACGAGCGATGCGTGCCTTTGCTGTCTCGGGTGGCCCGTTTTGTCTTGTTTTGATTGTTTGCTTGCCGCTACGGAGTCGATCTGGCGTGCGTCTTTCTCTGTGTCTTTCTCTTTCCCTTTTCTCCCTCGGCTCCCTTCTTTTTCTAATATTTTTCTTTCTTATTTCCAGTCTATGGTTACCTCGCATAGCGTGTAGAGGCGAGCGGAGTGCCCTGGACTACCTGCCGTTGTTTTCTATTGACTTGCGGACCCTTTCGGGTCCATTTTATTTTCGTTGATATTGTACCTATTGTGGGTAAGTTAGCCTCTGTGACCACGGGAATCGAACGCGTCGAGTGTTAGACTAGTACGGATAGAAGAAGGCACCTGCTGCGTAAAGATATTGGAACGGTTTTTAACGTGACCAACAACAAACAACAACAACAACAACAACAACAACAACAACAACAACAACAACAACAATACCAACAACCACAAGGTCGTTACCTGCCCTCAACCCCGACAAAAATGGAACAAATTTATCCTCCACTCACGGCCGTAGTGTGTGTGCTCAGCCAGCGATGTACAGCACTAGGCAAACGCATTCGTGTGCATGGAGAGGGGATGGGTGCGCAGGAGGAGGAGACAGCGGTGCTCCAGTGCCAGGTTTAGCGAACCATTTTCCGCGCTCTACGGCCGTGAGAAACTTTCCACGATAGTTCCTTGTGACACCGGGAGAACTCTGGTCCTCGGGTCGTTGTTCGTTTTCAGAACCATTTGGGCAGAACCTTTCTGCAGAACCTCTTTTGCCAGCGAACAAACGCCTCTTCCATATACTGCTGCGACGAATTCGTGTGCTGATTCAAAGCACAGCAGCCGCGTGGGAGAGGGTCACACACACCCACACCACACACAGCCACACAACTGCCCTCTCCATCCCTGTCTCGAGCCCCAACAAACCCTCAACAGGACCCTCCGAAGCAAGCAGCAAAAGACTTCTCACACAGCCGTGAACAGCACAACCGCACGCAGCAGCAGCAGCAGCAGCAGCAGCAGCAGCAGCAGCAGCAGCAGCACACAGGGAACCATGTCGTTCTTCACGACCGGTTTCGCGACCATGGTGAACAACCGGCGCCTGAAGGCGGCGAAAAAGGCAGACACGAAAAGTGAGTTGTCGGCCTGTAGTGCATGCATGATGATGCATGTCATCGCGGAGGCTGTTGCCTCTCTGGCGGTTAGCTGTGCTGCTGCGGCCGGCTTCACACACACGTTGAACCAAGCACAGGCCGCTGGTTCTCCCCAACAGCTCAAGCTCATCTTCTTTGTGCCTTCTCCCTTTCCTCTCCCATCATGCCCGCCACAGACGCAGACAAAAGCGTGAACAGCTCTGATAAGGAGGAAAAGAACGACTGTGGCAAGGAGGAAGAGAAAGACGAGGGAAAGTGGGACATGCTCACAGACATTTACGGCCGGGCGTACTGGTGAGATATTCTACTGGATAAACAGCGAGAAGCAAGTATGTACATGTGGACCACAATTTACAGCTACACAACGTGTAGACCATGTTCCAAAAATACCTGTTTGGATGTTACATTGTTGGTGTACAGGCGAGAAAAACTTAAAAATTCGTCCTCACGATTTAGATACACCGTCCATAGAAATGGGTCGTTGGACGGGGTCTCGCATGGAATGGACGGCTGCTTGTTTTATCGCCACCGCCGTAGTTACAGTGTACGTGTACATAGTACTCAACGTTGTACACGTGTGCTTCCACTTGTGTGTCTTTCTTTTCAAGCCGGAGCTTGTTCTAATCCCCGCTAATGACAGTATGCACACGTGTGTGTCAGTTGCTCCATCTCATTAGCGTGAGATGGCAATCAGATTTCATGTCCTACCGTCCCGAACTCGTACACTTTCTAGACTTGTTGCAGTCTACATAACATTCATGTGTGCAGAGAGCATACAGCAGCGTTGTCCAGACGTCTTGCCGCTTCTCACACTCGCTCGCATCCAGCAATCAACACAATTTCCCCTGAAACTCATATTATTGCCATATTCTCCGAAATCCGACAACAACCCACAGGCAGCACAGCGTGACGGGCGAGTGGGCCTACGTCTACGGTGGCGGCCTCAGCGCCCCTCCCGTTGTGGCGGTCAGTCCTACATCCATGGTCTATCCCCACGGCGTGGTCTTCACGCCTCCGCCTGTCTACGCCGCCGCCCCCAACCCGCCCCTCCCCGCCAAGAAGAAGGACACCGCTGGCGGACAGAAGGATGGCGACGAAAAGGACGAGAAGAAGGAGAAGGGCAAGGGATGGTGGGAGGTGATGTACGACGAGGACGGGGACCGGTACTGGGAGCACACGGTGACAAAGAAGACCACCTACAAGGACCCCTACTTTTGAAACAACTGGAGCTGAATTGATTCGAAGGAGTAGAAAGCCGTAGTACAGGACTTGTAGTAGTAGTATTGGTACAGAAGAAGTGGTATACTTCTGGCATAATGTAGTTTTGACAAAATGCCGATCAATCAATGTGGAGTTATGGTAGGCTAGACACCTGTTGGTTAGCAGTTTTTCTGATTGTTGGTATACGGCAGCCGTGGCGGCATTCAATCAGCCCTGCTGCAATCGGTTATCTGTGATTTTTGTTTGTGTGTGCATGTAAGTGTCGTGTCTCCCGTCATGACCGTTCAGCTGCGTTTGGGATTGAGACGGGAGCAGGTCATTGGGTTTCCTGTCATGCACAAGCAAGCACGATGTCATAGTTTGGTGTGAGGTTTGTCGCTTTCGTTGAGAGTACAGAAACGTTGCTTGAGTGCGAGCTTGTCACACATGGACTAAATCTCCTCATGTATGTGTATTTCCCTTCATGTTTTCTTCTCTTCAGAAAGTGGTGATAGTGGTGTATGCGATATCTATCTGTGGAGGGGCGGTGTCGCCGAATATTTGCAACGGTCATGTGCATGTGACAGGGGCTACAATTGTTGTTTATCATGTAGTAACTGCCTTACCTTGCCGCGATGCACGTTGCAGCACTGGTTGGAGGGGAGGGGGCAAGGGGAGCATGTACGGGCTTGGTGAAGACGTTGCGGCCGGTCGTTATCTTAGTCGAGTATGCATTAGGCGTGCGAACCAGATCGACACACGAAACACCTGGTTGCTCAGCTAGTGTTTAGGCGTTGAGATTAGAGGTGATGGTAGGCTTGGGGCTTGGATGGTCGATGTCACCAAATATACATCACAAACGGCCTTGGTTGGCCTGCCCCCATAGCTCCATTTGGTTCGCGTCTTGGTTGTATTAGTCGTTTTGAGAGCAGTGAATGCCAACAAGGCATATGTGCGAGTGTATAGAGGAAGGTAGGGTCGTTGTGCAGGTACATACTTTGTTGTGCTCTGCGATCGTGAACACACGCTTAGTGTCGTACTCGTTGTCGTTGATGAAGAAACAGAAAAACAAACCGTGTATGGTACGCTATCCATGAAGCTCGCTTGATATGAGGCGGTCTCTCTTCTGTACGTTTGACACTATGCTGCTGTATTCACTCCGCCACCATTGCATCGATCACGGCGGTATGACGACGAACGTTGACGTATGTAGTTGCAGAGATAATATCTTTCCTTTGGGTAGTTTCGATCGGGAATGACGAGACCTGAACGAAACGACCCGTCGACGACGAGGCGTATGTTGTGACGAAAAGGAAATGAACTGAAATCGGTTCAACATGGGCATGTTCATTATACACGGAATAATACGTACTCCACAACATTGGGCGCAGGCACAACCAATCGTTCCACGCGGCGTTTTCCTCAGGCTTAACTACTGTACAAT
>CACKRE030004104.1:30082-42769 GCA_902602495.3 Ectocarpus sp. CCAP 1310/34
GGGGGGGGGGGGGGGGGGGGGGGGGGGGGGGGGGGGGGGGGGGGGGGGGGGGGGGGGGGGGGGGGGGGGGGGGGGGGGGGGGGGGGGGGGGGGGGTTGGCAAAACCGGAAGCATGCTCATGACAAGCCGTGATTGATGTCACCAAATGCCGAACATGAGCTGCAGCGGCAGCAAATCAACAATCTGAAGTGGACGACAGAATCAAGAGCAGACGTCAGCATGAGCCAAGTCAGGGATGGTTCGTTTGATCAAATAGCAGCACCAGGTGCAACAAACGGACACCGACGAGAGGCCAGAAGGTCGGCAATGCAAGACAGCGGTGATGGCAACACCGTTGTCCGAACAGAGTCTGCGGGGGGCGGGAACACAAGAGGACGTGTGTACAGTGTCGCCACGCTTTGGGTTACGCTTCCTCGGGTTTAGACTTCAATAAAGCCACCTCGAAACATGAAACAAGGAACAAGGCATGCAGACTGCTGGAAAAAAACAGCAGCTAAGCAACAGCAACAGCATATGTGGAGGTAACCTGTATTAAGGGTCACATCTTGCCAACATCTATTCGTCGAGAAGGATCCCCTGTTGTCACACTGGTGTCGCTGTGAGATATCTGACTTCGGTGGCACGAAATACCGAAGAGATATGGCTCTCCTCTTAAGGGCCATCTACACGAATGGACACAACAACGGCCCCATGTTCGGTTTTCAACAGAGCGAGCGATGCGCTTCTACATCATGCGCCTCCTCTTGACGGGGGGGGGTGATATACACCGTCATTTCATGCTGCCGCCATCGGTTCGGGTCGGATCGCACAGCAAAGCCTCTGTGTTGTGGTTGCTGTTTTCACGTGAAAACACGTTCCGATTTCTTTACCCAGTACCTTCATCTGTCCGAACTGATCAAACTCTTGACCGATCGATTCCCGTTGTCACAGGTTAACTTGCCCAATAGACTTCGAAGTATTTTGCTTTGCGTCGTTTGTCTTGTTTCGGGAACGAAGGTTTTGGTACTGTCGTTTGTCACGCTCTGACCCAACACCAAAAGTTGTTGTGTTACCAAGAAGTACGCTCTATGATGAAACACACATCAAGTCTAGTCTCCCTGGTTGCGTGATTAACCTATGCATGTACGCACGTACCGCATAGGCGGTAGCGATCTCCTTGAACTTTTCGGCGGCCTCCAGGTCCCCGCGGGTGCGGTCGGGGTGGTACTTCATCGCCAGCTTCTTGTAGGCAGTGTTGATCTCCTTCTCCGTTGCAGTTTTCGACACCTGAGGGTATTGTTGTTGTTGTTGTTGTTGTCAAACTTGGGAAATGCGTTGATGGGGGGTCAATTGAAAGCATCACAAAGCTGGGGTATGATTTCGAACTATTGATCGTGTGCTGTGTTCTCGAAGGACCGCTGGCAATGACTGGAGATGGGAATCCCTCCGAAAGAGTGGCAGAGGGATTGATTCATCGGAGGGGAGGGGCCGAGCAGTCAGTTTGAGTTTCCAAAGCGCGTTGCATCGTTGCACCATTTGAACATCGCATGGCAAGTCCATGCCGCATTGCGGATGGGAGCACCACGAATTGCTGCTATTTACATGCATATGGTCAGAAAGAGTATCTTCTCAGCAGGACAAATACACTACAGCTATAATAGTTTAGTACAGCAGTAGTGCGAGTGAAGCCAAAGATATGCCACGCAATAAATCACCTGCCAAAGAAAACCTACCGCCTTTTTAGTGCCGCGTATGCACTTTATACGCCTAGTGAAAATGCTGCGGAATGCTCGTGGCACCTCTGCCGGGCGCGGGGGTTGTGATGAGCAGGAAATAGGACCGCGAATAACATGTTAACGGTCAAGCCAACACGCATTTTAGTCTCCATGGTCGTCTCTCTCACACCTCTCTTCTCTCGCCCGTTCCCAGCTCGTTCTCGGAATATCGTGGGATCATTGAACCACCCAGCTGGACTACATGCAGCTTTTGAGTAATCTACGATGTTTCACTATTCCGGATGAAATAGCCAGTTCGCGGGCACCCCGCCGACTACACCCTCGAACAACTCGTGCAATTCGCACAACCTTGCCCGACGGTAAAGCTCCAATAGCTGAGTAAACTCCTCTCTTTGTTCCACAAGGCGGCGGTGGGATTTGTTATTGCTGCTGCGAACTCTCGAAGACTACTACCGCTGTGAGATAGAACAACTTCGTAAGCAGAGCCGACTCACCCCTAGAAGGACGTAGAAATCCACCTGAGGATCATTCTCGAGAGGTCGAGCAGGCGTTGCCATGGTTAACCTCTGCTTGAGGTGCTGCCGAGTCCCGATTCTGCTGGGAGGTCCTGTGAGCATAGCGGGAGGCGTGGGCCGGAGCTCCGCGGTTTGTACTCAGTTTGCTGTACCCCCCCCGTTATAGGGGTTACGCAGAATATGGGAGGCCGGGTCGTTGCAAAAACGGTTTCATCTTCGAATCTTCGCTTGGTTGTGTGTTGCTGTTGCTGTTTGTGTGTCGAGGATTCCTACACAAGCAGTACACAACGTACACCACACTGCTGCCCGACTCCCGCCCACAGGGCGCGGACATTTAGTCACGACACCGGGAGGAAAGAAGGGTGGATTGGACCACCAGCTTGTAATCTGCTCGTTGCTCTTCGAAGCGGATACATCCATCCATCGTCCAACACTACAGATACCGCCCGCACGTCAGAACTTAGCAGTTAAGAAATTGAGACTCGCAAAAAATCAGCAGCTAAGAACTTGAGCACCATTTGTGAGCTCGGTTAAGAACCCCACACTAAAACCTATATAGCGGCCATTTGTAGCCCATAAGCGGATGATCAGCAAAATAAGAACCCCAGCCTCGGCCGAAAATGGAGGTTCCGAAGTGCGGGCGCCATCTGTACCGTATTCGCCATTCTGCCGCTCGCGGCGGTGTCTGTCAAACTCAATACTTGCAGACCATACGTGTGCGGGGAGCAGGAATTCAACACCTGCTACAGCAGTCTGTGCGACCTATTTTACATCCCAACGCCATAGCGCTCAGTCTTTGCTCTCTTCATTCCTCCACATTTGAACGTTGGTGAGATTATGCAAGACTTGCCCTTTGCATGGCACCTGTTTTCGCGGCAGACACCGCGCTGAACTTGTATACTATCTGTGTAGATATCAGGAAGCGCGCCCCCCTAGTCATCAACGCGTGTGCGCGCCATAGGAGGTGCGAAAAAGAGAGGAGAGAAGGCTGCTGAGTCTCTCGGGCAAATCAATTCCGAAACGGGTTGTTCTGGAAATTGACAAATCGCGAGGCGCGCACGCAAGACGCCTCGGGCGAAGAAGAAACGCCCGTCAAAAACGAAATGAACAAAAAGGAAAAGAACCACATCCATCCCATAAATTAAACATTCTGATCGTACACACGTCTAATGCCGGTACGCCTCTGGGAGAACCGGCCGTGCCAGTTCCCACCCGTTTGTGCGTGCTCAACAAGCGCGGCGGTAGGGTTATCATGCGGAAACAACTCTCTCTCGCTCTCTCTCTCTCTCTCTCTCTCTCTCTCTCTCTCTCTCTCTCTCTCTCTCTNTCTCTCTCTCCCTCTCTCTCTCTCCCTTATGTCTCTCTCTCTACCCTCTCTTGGTCTTTCTCAGATTTATTGAATCACAACAATACACACAAATGCAACAACACCCACCGACTGACTGAGACTGGCATCATCTTCTGGTCGGTCAGGCCCATCAAGGCGGTCGATGCTAAGATAAAAAGAAACACACACGCGCATTCCACAAACTAGGAAGCGTTCTTGAGTTCGTCGTCCCACTACTTAAGAACGAAAACGCCCTGGGTGTCAGTCGACGCTAACCTAAACGAAAACACATAACTTTTAATGGCGACAGTTCCAGGCGCGGAGGTCGCAACCGAAAGACGTGCCGCAATCGAAAGATGTGCCGCCTCTCCTCTCACGGCACCGACGGGATCCAGCACCCGACCACAGCGATGTCCTTCTCCCGCGCCCGCTCCATGCCCTTCGCCAGCCGCAGGTTACGCAGCCGCTGCTTCTTCCTCGGGGACGTGATAGGCGCCACCTCGCCTCCCTCCTCCTTTTCCTCTTCCTCCCCGGCTCCCCCCGCCCCCGCTCCGCTGCCGCTGCTGCCGCCACCGCCCCGGCCTTCTCCTCGGCTTGCGGCGTCCACAGCTTTCCGCTGTCGAAACTCGTCGCCGCCGTTTCCGGCGGCGCCAACACCGGCGTAGTCGCTGGAACTTCCCTCCTGGCCGACGGAAAACCCTCCCCCGAGGTATTCTTCGCCTGCCGCTCTGCCCCCCCCCTTGCTGCCGTCTGCGGGGACCCCGGGTGATAACGAACTACCGGCACCGGTTGGGGTCGCTGCTACTGCTGCTGCTGCTGCTGCTGCTGTTGTGGCCGACGCGTCTCCCGTCATCATGTCTTGGATGAGGCTCTCGAGGATCACCACGGCCGCACGCTTGTCGATGATCTGCCCATATTTCATCGTTGGGGGGGGGCGGTCGTAGGTATACATGTTCGCCATAAAAGGTAACGTACGATTCGGTACTCTGGCTAGCGAGGGGGGGGGGGGGGGGGGGCTCCGGCCAACATGACATCGGACGGGGGTTGATGCAAGCANTAAACACCGGGGGGGGGGGGGGGGGGCTCCGGCCAACATGACATCGGACGGGGGTTGATGCAAGCAGCCCTCCTTTCCCGCATTGCTTCCAACGCATGGTTTGTATGGCGTGGTTCCGCGCTGTTTGTGGTCCTTAGACATGAGTCCGATCTGTGCATCCTCTGTGGGGGATACGCGGATGGGAACTATGGGTGTGATGGGTATGTATACGGTTGAGGTCCAAGTGCGGGGCCTCCGGGTAAGCACACGGCGGTGTGCTCCCGGCACATGCCTGAGGGGCTCGCGTGTTGGTGACCAGCTTGCCTGAGGGGCTTGCATGTCGGGTAGATAATATATGGTCCTTTTCTTCATCTGCTGTTCCTGGGATAGAATAGTCCCCAGCTTCACCACCACAGACCGCTGAGGGCGGCAGTGCACACAAACACGATATTTCGATTGGAGCCTAGCTAGGCCAGGTGTTGGTTCAGCGATGACGGAAAGAGAGAGAGAGTTGGAAGAAGTGAAGAAAGCGGAAGCCGAGAATACGGAGCCACGGAGAAGAGTGGATGAAGTAGAGGAGAGGAGTTCGGCGGAGGAAGCCGTGAGAGGGAGAGTGGGCGATGCCGGGTATGCGGCTGGTTGTTTATGGGGGTGGCGAGAATAGCCCGCCCCAACGTGTACGGCGGACACCAGCAACAGGTGACGAGCGTTGTGCACCAGAGCAGCTGCCACAACCATGTCCTCAGAGGGCACTGCCAGTACCAGCATCAGCAGCAGCTGGTGACCAACGCACACCCTACCGCTGCTCCCCCTCCGGCTGCACAGCCGCAGCAGCAGCGTATTACTAACGGTGCAGCACGTTGCCAGTGCACCGCCCATTGGCAGCAGGAGCAGTGCGTGCAGCAGAGGTACATACCACCGCAACCGGTCCAGCAGCAACCCGTGCCCCAGCAGCGTCGCCAGCAGCAACAGCCTCTACCGCAGCAACCTCGTCAACAACAGCAACCTATACGGTCCTGCAATGGCGCTCCCGCCGTGCGTTGTGGGGGTGATAGACATGAAACATTAAGACAAGTTCGGCACATGTCTGGTGGAGTGAGCAGGGACAAAAATCGCGTGTGTTCTCCAGGTTTGCTTGTGCTATAACCTGAGGCGCACACTTTCTCGTCACAGGAATAAACCAAACATCATCAGAGGGAAAAACGCAAAACATGACGTACATGACCAGGTCGAGTGCCAGACTTCACAAATATCAGTAGAGGGTTTGAGTGCCAGGGTTGACAAGGGCAGCCGGAAGGGCTGAGCACACCGGACACCTGCAAGAGGCGCCTCGCCCGGCTACAACAAGGTGATGGCCGCCGCAGCAGCGACTCACCGCGTTGTAGCCAGTGCAGCCGTGGTCGTGAATGCAGGCCAGGCATCCCTCGGGGCAGGGGCAGCCCTCCACCAGCTCCAGGGCCTTGCTAAGCACACCTCTGATCCGCAAAAGACATCGGAAAAGCAAGTGTGATGACTCGGCGAAAATCACGATAATGCGGGGAGGGGGTGGTTACGAGCCAGGAAGCTGCAGCGTGCGCGCTCGCAAGCGCGTGGGGGGGGCGGGGGAGGGTTCACTCCGTAGTTTGTACCATGTGTCTCTACCGCTTCGCTGCTGTTGCGTTCGCAGCACTTTTCGACACCGGCTTGTTGCATTGTTCTACTACGCCGGTAACCCGTGGCAAATCAAGCGACACCGCCGACCCCTACCAGCCGGCCGCGCCCACCCCTAGAGAAAACCTCAAAGTGATGTCGGCGAATGCAACGCGGTAGGATGGCCCCGCGTAATGGTGGTTCCTCATCTGTTCCTCTAGATGAAAAGTTGATTTTGGCCAGAAAGCAGCGCATGGGGGACATGCATGCGTATTTTTTCGACCCGCTCAAAGAAGGAAATCGACACGTTGGTTTACAGCCAGCCGGGTAACAAGTGCACGGGAGGAAGCCATCTAGTAAAGAACCACACGCACGTGCGTATTCACAAACAAAGAACGCAAACGCATATATATATATATCCCACGCCGCAATCTATACTCGCCGTGGCGATCTCATCCGTGAATTAATGCATGCACACACTAGAACCCTTTCCCTTTGACCAAAAAGTGTTGGCGTTTCTAATCCCGTTACAAGACTGAAGTATTTTCGTTTTCATTGGTCAGCCGGTTGGCGCGGTCGATGCCAACTAAGAAAACGCACACCCACACACCAACACACAACATACCTGTGGCAGCCGAACATGGCGTCCGAGACTCCAACACCCCCCGGGCGCTTGTCGAACACCAGGATGCGCTGCGGCTGCGGCCGGCTGTGGTGGGGCCTGGCGTGCTCGCAGTCCACGTCGGCCGCGTCGCACAGGAGGAAGAGCGGCACCACGGCGAGAAGGGCGTGCCCAACAGCGTGGATCCCGCCCTTGAGATGATTTTTTTTTTTCGTTTGGTTTGTCGATAATTATTTGACGCCCACACGCAACGTGTCATGCAGCGCAGAGAGAGAGAGAGCGAGTGCGACGTGCGAAGAATGCGGACAACGAAGAAGTAAAAAAGTAAAAAAGAGGGAGAATATGGTGTAGAAGAGCAGCTGCAGGATAAGGGACCAGAACGCGTAGTGTCTGTGTGAAGAGAGCAACCACAACCACAGTAGCAACAACACAACAGCAGTGACCACATGCAGAAAAGGAACAGAACAGGTTCAAGACCCCAACAGAACCGTCGATCGTCAATGAGACCAGGGCCAGTTTGTACATTGACAGTGCCATAGACTAGATACCATAATGCTACGGCTACAATGTTGACACTCGCTGCACTGCTGTCCGTATATTTACAACAATACAATACCGAAACAGCTCTGTGTCTGCCTGCCTTCCCGCTCTCCCTCTCTGCCCCTCTCTCTCAAACGCACACATCATACGGGGGCATCCCGCGACCAAAGAAGAAATTCTCGTTTTTTGTTCCTCCTGCTCCTCCTCTTCCTCCTCCTCCTCCTCCTGTTGTCTCCTTGCCACAGGCCATCCGGTTATAAGCCCAACCGATGCTCCTTACAAAGAACCCATACACGCGCACACACGCACTTGTACACACGCACACACCTCCAAGTCCAGACCCTCCTCCTCGACTCTCCGCCTCGCCGTCTCGCCCACGTCCAGCCAGAAGGCGCGGGTGGCGTACTGTAGAGGCGGGAGGGAGCACTCTCCGCGCTCCAGGGTCCTGCCGGTGCCCATCTGCTTCTTCACGAAGCCGTACACGGTGCACACAACATTCACGCAGCCCCTGCGATCGGATCGAAGTGGGTTGGGTTGGGTTGGTTTGGGCTGAGCCGGGCTGGACAAGTTGGTGGTACGCACGGGCAGACCAACCAGTAACCACTTCGGGCTGAATGTTAGGAGACAATGCAAATGATATGTATACAGCGTATTGGGAAGCAACGCCGGCGAGGCAAAAAAAAGGAAACCGGCAAGCCGAGAGGCACAAACCCTGGTTACGGAATGGTCACGTGCCACCTACATCCATAACCTTCGGTGGATATATACGCCGAGCTACGGAATGGGTACATGCCACCCACATCCATACCACCCACATCCATAACCTTCGTTGGATAGATACCGACAATGAGCGAGCGATCTCTACTGAACATTTGTCAGCTCGCACGCAATCACACAGTAGCTGAGGATTTTCCCCGCAAAACAAGGAAAGAACGAGAGGGAATCAATCGTGCCGCCACGGAACTCTTAAGAGTACACATGCGCACTGATCAGCGCCGATTTGCGCGGCCGATGTTCATCGAAAAAATGAACCATGGTTTGACACACACGTGAGTTCAGAGGGGAAAAAAAAAAACGCGTCCTCTCTCTCTCTCTCTCTCTCTCTCTCTCTCTCTCTCTCTTCTCACGTGTGAGCATGCTTGTCCTCGCTGACCTCCAGCCGCTTGGTCACGTTGACCTCCACGTTGTTGCGCGCGGCGGTGTAGTAGTTCACCTTAACGGGTATGGTGTGCGCCACGTGCGCCCCGAGATCCAGCCTCGTCACCAGGTACTGCCGCGCCTTGAGCATTTTGTTATGTGTTTTTGTTGTTTCGATTATTGGTGCGATTCTTTCATCATCGTATTCGTCGTCCCCATCGTTGCATGCAGATGCTTTTCCCATCAGATGCCACATTGTAAATATGCTACTTAATATGACATTACTCGTGTGATGAAAAAACGATACATGGCAATAGCAACATAACTACAATGACACAGAGTATGAGGTATCAACAGACATCCCAAACATGCACTGTGAACTGTGAATAGCTTTTGTACCTTGCGCCCAGCCCAAAGGAGAATGGAAAGAAGCTCCTTCCTTTTCTTCTTCTTCATGATATGCGCAAGATAATCCATTCTGTTGCGCTCTTTTGATTCACCTGGTGCAGGTAGATGGCCCCCTGGAACAGCGAGAAGAAGGACCTGCTGTACTCCACGCTGTCGTACGGCTCGCCCCCCTTCGAGTCGTCCACCACCTTGAAACTACGAGATGTCGCGAGAAGGGGGATAGACGATGAGGGGGGGCGGGGGGAGGCAAGGGGGCGTACTTATGTTTTGCATGACTTGAAAGTTTTTGACCACGGGCCACGCGTCCTCGAGAAGTCGACGGAGTAGTGTTCCCGCAGGACCGTTCACCGATGGGTGGGGGGAGGAGGTTACTCATGAAAACGAGCGTCGAACACAAGCAGTCGTCAGTGCGTGGATCGGGCTTTTACCCCTGAAACGCCATGGTGGAGAAGGCACAGCATTGCCGTCGCCCACCCCCGCGCGCGGGGGCTCTTACCTCGAAGCCAGCGCGACAAACACAGAGCAGTGTATACAGTAGACAAGCGCATATATCCGTCCATCTATCTACCCGTCCACGCCGAAATGGCACCACGAAAGAAGAACAAGAAGGAGGTTGGCAGGCAGGCAGGCAGGCAGGCACCACACTCACGCGACCGGGTCGATCATGCGCAGCCCGATTCTGCGGCAGGGCGGGGGGTCAAGCCCCGGGTTGGCCTTCCAGCCAAGGTTGCCCGCGGCCCTCACGAGCCTGGGAAAGCCGTCGCCATCGTCGGCCAGCGTGTCGATGACCTTTGTGGGGGTGGGTGGAGGGATGGATGGTATGCATGGGTCGTACGAACCCATTATCCGCACGCCCAATCGTTGCCACAAGAATATGTATGTACGCATGCGCAAGGTAGCACTGGCGAGAACACGGTGACTGGGGCGAGGGGGGGGGCAAGCCGCCTGCGTCTCGTGGGTGGTGTTGATACCCAAGTACCACAAGCGCGCGCTGTGCGAGTTTTTTTTGTTTCAATAGGCCGCTCGTCACCTCCGCGAGTCGCCCTTCCCCGCCGAAAAGAGCGGCGTCGGTCACGCCCCCCGTCGCCGGAACTCCCAGGGGGCACTCCGCCGCCGCGCACAGAAGGTGGGCTCTCAGCACCTTGTACACGCGAAAAAAGGACGGTATTCTTTATCAGGGAGTGTGTGGGGTGGGGCGAAGAAAAGGGTGGACGGGTGGACATGGCGCGCACGAGAGACGGAAGCGGCGTATTTCTCCTCCGATGCTGACAAAATGAAGAAAAGGTATCATGGTTTCCCCTCTCTCATGTACAGTAGACAGTATTTCAATTTTCTTTCACGCACGCGGCTGGGGTGACGTAAGAGTTGTGTAAGACTTGTCATTTTTCTCTTTGTTCTGTGAGGTTTGCTGGGCTCTTCGAGTCAGCAACACGTCAGCTGTGTGAGCTGTTGAACGTCTAAGCTGGCAGCTGGCAGCCAACTGTATGCTGGTCCTGCTGCCTGCATATATTGTCATCTTGCATCACCCCTTGATGACACTGTGCTCTCATGACCCACCCGCTCCGGAGGGATCCCTTGTATTAGCAGAGGAGTTCGGCTTGTTATGGAGCAACGGACCCCCTCAAACCCTCTGTCTGTCTGTCTGTCTGTCTCTCTCTCTCTCTCTCTTCTCTCTCTCTCTCTCTCTCTCTCTCTCTCTCTCTCTCTCTCTCGAACAGAGGGTCCCCGGTACTTGCTGCACACGAGCAAGTCTCTCCCTCCTTCTCACGCTGACTCGAACAAAAAGGAAAATTCTACTCGCGAATCCAAAGACACACATCGCTCACACGCGCCCGCCGAACACGGGGAGATGTACAACAGCGCTCAAGACGCACCAGCTCGTTCTTCGAGTCGAGGACGGCTGCCTCTGGCGCCTTGTGCAGCAGCTCCGCCGGGTTGCGCACGAAGAACTCAGAGATGGGATCCTGATTGCCCCTCACCCACCCCCACCAACAACAACAACAACAACAACAACACACCGATTGGCACGTGGCGAGAGATCGACCAGAAGGGAAGGAGGAAGAGGGATTTCAGTTCAAATAGGTCAACTCTCGCGGCCGCGGAGGGGGGGGGCGGGGGGGGNGGGGGGGGGGGGGGGGGGGGGGGGGGGGGGGGGGGGCAGCACGGACGCGTCAGGTTGGGTGAGTGACAGTAGCGCTTCGTTGTGCGGGTGTCTTAAGAAGGCGGGGACTTTCGCCGCTGCCGTCGCCGCCGCCACCGCTTGTTCCTCGTCTGCTCGCAAAATCGGAGCCAGAACAAACACGACACCGGTGTGTGTATGATTTTCACGCTGCTGGTACACGAACGAAAGAATCTCCTTCCTCAATTCTTTCGCTCGCGGGATCCTCGCAACCCGAGACGGATGGCAGGCGACGTGTCTATTACAACTTGCGCGTCACGGCAACGGTGGGCGCTAAGCAAGCTACAAGACGGGGCCTCAAAGCCTCACGGCTGGGAGACTCAAGCGAGTCGGGTACCGTACCGTAAGACACCGCACCGTAGCGTACAGTAATGTACTGTGCCGTACAGTACGGCACCGCACTGGACCGCACCGCACCGCATCGTGCTGGATTTCGGCGAGGGCGGTGCTTGTATGTGTTCGCTTACTCGGCGTCGTTACGGTAACCGCTGTCTACACTACCGTGTGGTGTTTGACTCGGGCGTGTGGTAGCGCTGTGGGGTGCCCTGGACACATCGTGAGTAGGCACTGGGATGCCCTCGAGCATGTGCGGGGGAAGATACCGTTTTTAAGTAGGATGGAATACTCTCTCGAGACGCGTACATCGTGCTCAGGGAGGAGTAGCTACAAGTTTCCCAACATTAGAGAACGACGACATCAGTAGCAACAACAGCAACAGCAGCAACAACAACACCCGTCGCAGACGTCTACGCCGTCTACCTGAAACAGGACCATGATAGCCAGCGAGTCCTTCCCGCCCCTGCCGGCCCGGCCCGCTTGCTGCCTCAGGCTCGACACACTGCCTGCGTTTTTCCAACAACAATAACAGCAACAGCGACGACAAGAACGATGACGATGACGATGACGATGACGATGACGATGATAACCATGACGACCATGACGACAACGACGACCATGACAACGGCGGCGACGGGGGGGAATCAGACACACGCCTGGAGGCTATTGCTACATACATACGCGCCAGGTTGTTCTCCTGCTTACCTTCCCGAATCCGATACATAAGTACTATTTTCTGTATCGCGGCAACCAGAATCCGATATTCTGTACCTCTGGATTGCACTGGACCAAAAAGAAGAAAAGGCCACGCCCGTGAGCAAAAAAAACTCCTCCTTGTTGAGACAACGCCTACGTCGATCCTCCAGGCCATCAACTCCTGACGCTACAAACAGGACAAGAGATGACACAGAAAAGAACACTCGTGTGTCTGTTCTCCCCGATGTATCGATATCGTGAACAACCACCATGGCATACCAATACTGCACGGCACAAACGCCTCCCGCTCTTGTCCTAGTTTATCACCAGGAAACCCTAGATGAAGCGTTACGTCCAGCTCGCCGATGTCTACCCCGAGCTCCAGCGCACAGGTGGCAGTCACGCCCAGGAGCTGAGCAAGTAAAGCAGCAAGAAAGGAGACGACATGCACACACACACACACGAACGGGGGAAGTGAGTCTTGCATGTTGCTCACAGACGACACTAATGAAATTTGCGCGATATAGTGCGGGGGGGGGGGGGGGGG
>CACKRE030004104.1:59019-71149 GCA_902602495.3 Ectocarpus sp. CCAP 1310/34
GCCGCACCCTCCATGCGATTCGCCGAATATCTCACGGCGCTTCGCGCTTGGTGATGTGAGANGTCATGCTGTGCGGGGTGGATAACCCTCACTCCGCGCAAGGAGTATGATCGCACCACGTTGTGTGAAGTTGGTCAAGCACCCTCGAGGCCGTTACGCAGTGCTTGTAACTGTCTCTGGAAGTGAAAGCACCAGAAGACAAATTAGTCATACGCAGCTGTCATCCGTACTCAAGGAAGTAAGCACAAGATGCCGAACACCCTTAGCAGGATGCAGCGCACCCTTCATGCGACTCGCCGAATATCTCACGGCGCTTCGCGCTTGGTGATGTGAGAGCCTGGTCCGGTGAGAACCCGGCGTGCTCCGTCCCGGCTTTGTAGGGATGCGAGGTCAATGGTCTAACGACTACGGCATGCACGACTATGAGTACACCCCCTCCTTGTAGTGCCACAGATATATTTGATTTGCGTGTGGTGCGGAAAGTTATGGTTCCCACATGTTGTTCACAACATTGCCTGGTGTGCAGAAACAACAAAACCAGCGCCTACCACACCAGTTTCCAGGGATAAAACAGTTCCGGCGGCGCAAAACCGACTGGTCCATTTTTGTCTGTCTCCCCTCCGCCCCACTCCCTCCGATTGCATGCGGGGTACTGCTGGAACCCGTGATGGCACGGCACGAACGAACAGGAATCATCTCCTACCAGCAGGAGCCATGCG
Source organism: Ectocarpus sp. CCAP 1310/34 (assembly GCA_902602495.3). Lineage (NCBI taxonomy): Eukaryota > Phaeophyceae > Ectocarpales > Ectocarpaceae > Ectocarpus > Ectocarpus sp. CCAP 1310/34. Next base: position 59,739 of record CACKRE030004104.1, read on the forward strand.
CGGTTCGAGGTGAAGGCGGCCGGCTGGGACGACAAGCCTATCGTCAAAGGAACCACGGAGACGATCAGGGCCTGGATCGTCAATCAGGTACAGCAAGTATGATACCCACGTATGTTCACCGGTCATCTGGACGGTGCCTCTTGGTCCCCCACGGAAAAAACCGTACGCGAGCAAAGCGTGCCCCCGCCTGATGTGGTTGCAGAGGACGGTGGGGAGGGGGTCTGTACGCCATCGATTTTTTTGGTGTGTGTGTGTTGTCCCCCCATGGTCTGGACGTCAGGTCTGACGCGTTTCGGTATGTTTTCTGGACCCATCAGCCGGAGTCTCAGCGGGAAGGAATGCATGGGGTATATAGTATGTTGCAACAGGGCTTTGGGGGCCTCGCGAGCGATGGGCACGGAAAACGAAATCCAGAAGAGACAGAAAGAACGGACCCGGTTAACGCGCAGAGTTTCCCACACCGCGGCTACAGTGGCATGGTGCACCTTGGGGTTGGGTCAACAAGGAAGGATGTGATTTTTTTCTAGTTGTGCGAATCTTCCTTTCAAGCGTGTGCGGTAGTTGACGTGCCGGTAGCTTGAAGTACTTGGGAGGTAGTGCAGCGCAGGCTACGTGGTGTGTGCGGCAAGCGACAACGAACGAATCTTTGCAGCGGCAGTAGGCGCGTTCCGCCGACTGCATGGACACGAGCGGAGACGAGACGATGCGGCAACCCTGCGGTAAAGAATCGACTTGAGATCTATCTCCGGTCTTGCCTCTTAGACAGACCGCATGTTTCTGTGGTGCTTTCCTACGTATGAAGTGACGTGGAAGAGAGGTGGTGTTGGCTACTTTGGTGCCCAGTGTACGTACCGTTTTCGTCTTGTGTACGCAAACAACCAGCCAGGAACTCTCGTTTTTTAAGCAAGATTATATTGTTCCGTCATTTTCCAATTGGGTACCTTACCTCCCCCCCCGCCCGCCCCCGCGTGCCGCTCGTAAATGTGTCGGACACATCGACGGAACAATAAACCAAGCCTTGGTGGACGCCACCCCTGGACGGACCCACGCTAGACTTCGGTGAGTCAGCCGTCGATCGCACCCGAAGTGGGGGGGAAGGGGTGTTTTGCTGTTGTTGAATATGTTTTGCACAGAGTGGCGTTGATGCCATCGTACTGGACAGGTGAGCGAGGTCAAGTGTGGTGATGGTGAACGACGCGTGAGGTGGAGGCTCCCCGGACGTGCCACGTTTGGTAGTATCGGGCGGGGTAAGAGTGTGACACACTGGTGCACAGCGAGTGCCGCCGATACTCTCCGCCAAAAGGTGTTGGACAGCAACGTTGAGTGCTTGGCTTGACCCCTGTGCCTACAACGTCGAGTGCTTGGCTTGACCGCTGCGCCAGCAGTACTCGAACTCTAGGTGTTCGAGAGAGACAAGGATGATGTGTCGTGGTTGTGTATGAACGCATTCGATAAATTTTCAGAAGAGGATAAATAATTATATCTATGCCCCCCCCCGTCTCATCTATCTCCAACGAACCCGGCCCAAAAAGTGCCGGCATTATGGTACTACGATTCTTATCTCCTGCCCCCGCTCCCCCTTTCGCGTCTACCCCCAACCCCCGCCCAAAATATGCCGGTACTATGACACTTATGATACTTGTTATATGTCTGTGAGGCTGCGGCACGGGGTGCCTGACGATGGCCCTTAGGGACGACCTCGGCGAGTCTGTGACCGGGGTGGATACGAGCAGGGCAATGCTGGAGCAGTTTGATCGGAAGGCGGAGGGTCGGGGCGTCACCACCGTTGCCGTTGAGGTCAGGCCTGATTCGTATGGAAGAGCACTTTTTTTTTGTTTTTGTTTTTCGTGTTTGGGTTTGTTTGCCGTCGCTTGCAGAGCAAGCTGTTTCCGTCTGCGCGAGCCCAACCCACCCTATAGCGTTTCTCGTGATCGAAAATCATGCCTGGTATGTATGTGCTTTATTAAGTACGGTGTGCATTCAAAGGTTAAGAGAGCTTCGACGACGTAGGGTAGTCGTGCTATTATTGGAGACGGGGGTGGCTGGACGAAGGCCGGGGGGTGGGAGACTGCTCGCTCTTCCCCCTTAGTCTTCGGCCTCCTCCTCACCTGTGCATGATGGAGGCGTAAAAGGTACCCAGATGTTAACAACAACAACTTCTAGCAACATTTGCAACAACAACAACAATAACAGCAACCGCTTCCAACGATAAATCCCAACAGCTGACGGGGCCGGGGCAGCTGGGGGAGGGCGCGGACGACTCCTTCGCCCTGGCCTACAGCAGCCTCACCTTGCACCACATCAGAGATTGCGAGCGTACCGTTTCGGCGCTGGCGGGGTACCTCCGCCCTGGGTCCGGTCGTCTGGTGCTGTTCGACCTAGAGGCTACGGAGGACGCCCATAAGTTTCACCCGGCAGACTTCGAGGTGCGTGTCTTGCGTGGGGGGGGGGNTGACCACGCGTCCTCGAGAGGACGGAACATTGTTCCCACGGGACCATTCACCCACTCAAGACATGTTTTCCCTAGTCTTATCTATCCTACCGGTATCACTTCCCGCCTTTTCAGCCCACTTCCTATATGGGTGGGGGCGGGCATGCCGTACCTGCTAGATCATTGACCTCGCACCCCTACAAAGCCAGGACGGAGCGAGAGAGGGGGTGGGGCGTATTAATGTCAACGAATGCCGTAGCTGTTAGACCATTGACCTCGCATCCCTACGAAGCTGGGAGGGAGCACGCCAGGTTTGTCGCCGGACCAGGCTATTCTAGCACGTCACCAAGCGGGAAGCGCCGTGAGGTATTCGGACCGGGGGGGGGGGGGAGGAAATGCCACTTGTACTAGAAAGAGAGGCGGGACGGTGAGGCAGGCGAGGCGACGGCTGTGACCAAGGGGCTGTAGATGAATATACGTACCGTTCTGCTCCATATCCACTAAACCAAACACATCCTGTCACTCTCCCGCCCCCCTCGGTGTGTTAACGTTAACTCTTCACCCCCCAACGAATAACCGAAAAAAAAAAAATCAGTCGAACGACGACGACAACACTGACGGAGCAGCTGGGCAGGGCTGTGGATGCATGTACCGTTCTGCTCCGCATCCACTAAACCAAGCACATCCTGTCTACCCCCTCGGTGTATTAACGAATATCCGTCCGAAAAAACAATCGAACCACGACAACACTGAGGGAGTAGCTGGGCAACCAACTTGAACACCACGGCATCCGCGAGTCGGACCTGAGGGCGTGGTGCGAGAGCAGCGGGATGCTCGAGGACCTGAGCGTGGACCGCATCGGCTTCAGCAAGGGGGAAGGGGAGGACGGCGCCTTCGGGACCGGCCGCGAGTTCACGCTGCTGGCCGCGACGTGCGTCAGGAAGGCGGAGGGCGCGGAGCAGAGAGAGGCGAGACGAAGCAGCATTGCTGGTGGGTGGGTGTGTGCGGCCGTTTTCCTCCGGGTTGGCAGAATTTTGCTTTGCGGCACCCGAGCGAGCAGGCTCGTTTCGTTGTTTATTGTGTCGGGGCGACCGGTGTTAGGTGGTGCGATTGAATCAGCTGGGGTTGTTAGTGAGAACGTCCGTCGTCGTTTATCTTGGTATTAATAGGTGGGAGTCCCTCTTCTTCTTCCTTGCACTGCCTGTGCCTTACGTTTCGACCTCTCACTTCACATGGAGCATTTTCCCGGGGCCTCGGGCTGACAGCCCTGAATATGATATGTGCAACCCCAATCTTTTTTTCATCTGCACATATCATTGCACTTTCTCATTACTTTCTTTGGTTGGCGGTTTTTTTGTGAATGACCACGGATGACGTATCATACCATGGGCCCATCTGTTGAAACTAACCGTCATCTATCTCTCGGCAGCAGGGGACTTGAGCGACGGGTGCCTGGCATGCAACCGGCGGGAGGCTGAGTATGAGTGCGTCCCGTGCGGATGCCATGCCTTCTGCAGGGGCTGCGCGATGAAGGTCGCCACCGGCGGGAGGTGAGAGAAGGGGGGCGACGTGATGTGGTTTGGGGGTGGTGGTTGGGGGGGGTACTCATGTAGGCGTAAGCCGTAGTCGTTAGACCATAGACCTCACATGCCTACAACGCCGGAACGGAGCAAATGCGTGATTTTCGCCGGCCGAGGCTATTAGTTTCATAGGGAGGAACCGGAAGCTGGTCATGGGGGAGCACGGGGTTGGCATAATTTGGGGTTAGTTGGTTGTTGTTGTTCTCATCTCGTTGTCCACATTCAACCCCGCTCTACCGTTACTCTATGCAGCGTTCATCATGGTCACAGACCTCAACACAAGAGTGATAGAATAGAGAAGTAGTCTAAGGAAGCATCGGAAGGAACAAACGTGATGGCTTCTTAATGCGGAAAGGTTACTTTTATTTCGTTTGGCACCACTGGTTGTTGCTGTTGTTGGTTCTGGATCGAGCCGCACCAAGCCCCCGGCATGTACCGGGACATACTTCGGGGAAAAGAATGTGAAGTACGAGTGACTTTACGTAGAACCATCACTATTATTTAGCGATGATGAGGCGACGGTAATGAGGACACAATTGATTCGTTAGTGTTTACCTCGCCCCCCTTTGTGATGTGCGAGCCTGGTCCGGTGAAAACCCGGCGTGCTCCGTTCCGGCTTTGTAGGAATGCGAGGTCTATGGCCTAACGACTACGGCGTTGACGACTATGACAACACCTGTCTTATGACGGGTAGGTCTTCAAAATGTGTGGGTGGACGGAAGTGAACCCCCACTCCCCCCCCCTCCCCTCCGTTCTTCCACCTCGGGTACCCCCCTCCCGCCACTTCGACCACACGCCAGGTGCAAGAGATGCAAGAACATGTTCGTGGACCTGAAGCGGCTGAGGTGACGGGGGGGCTGGATAAAAAGCCCCTTTTGCTTGCCTAAAAGCTGTAGTAGGCTTGACTTGTTCACGCAGAAAAAAACGGGTATTGCGATCGTGTGCAAAGGGGACGGGAAACTTCTGCATGCCCCAGATAACTGTCGTGCTTTAGACGCACTTGATCAAAAGGGGGGGTCGGGGGCAGGCGGACTTTTGGTTGAGTGCTTCGTGCGGAATACAGCCAGGGGGGGGGGGGGGGGGGGNGGGGGGGGGGGGGAGGAGGAGAGATGTTTTGTTTTGGTCACCTTAGCCCTTGACGTCATTGCCCACCATCACAGCTCAATAGACAGAGCACCAACAGTGGCCATGTTCCTACTAGAGTCCCTAAGGACGTGTGGAGGGGTGGAGCCTTCGAGTCTTTCCCCTATCTTAAGCCACCATCCCTCCTCTGTACTGTCTTCTCCTTCCGGCGGAGGGAGGACGGTAGGTTCATCTCGGTTCTCTCTTTGTCCGCCAAGAAGACCCAGCGGTCACGACTGACAGCGAGAGTCTCAGTAGATATTAGATTCCGCCAGTGTGACTGACTGCCTTAAGGCCCGTTGACGTTCAACACCATAGGACTCACTGCTTGTTTTGTTGATGGCCTATTTCTTGTTGCTATTGTTGCGCGGGAAACTTGCGCTCTTGACTGCGCATGCATGCAGCATATCATTTTTCGTTGTCCATTATCAAGATCCTCGATGTGAGTATGTTTGTATACCCTTCTTGGGAAGTTGACCTACCTGTGACCACGGAAGGATGGCATCATCCGCGTTGTCAGTTGCCTAGCCCTAACCCTAACCCTAACCGGGACGGATGTGAAACCGGGACCGGTGTGAAACCGGGACGGGTGTTACGACGTGCAACAAAGGATCGGTGTGTTGGGAATTCGAAAGAGATGTTTTTTTTTTTATCGATTTTGTGGAGACCACCTTCGTAAAGGTTGAAACTCCCCAACGTCTGTCGAGGACGAAACCCTCTTTTTCCACAATGGCGTCGACGAAGAGATGTCAGCGTGTCTACTTTTGGTTGTGAAAGACGCGGGTTCAAAACCCGCTGCTCACCAAATTTTCTTCCGGAGTACTACGGGAAAAAGAAAAAGACGGTGGGTGGGCCAAGAAACGATGCACTGTCTATCGAACTCGAAACTTCTGGCAATGCGTGGCGGAAGTGGCGCACCCACACACACGCACAGAAGATTGTTGGAAAAACAGGTGGTTCTACTCGCCGCCAGCCGATCGGGTTCCGGTTACCCCAAGAAGACTTCTCCTGCCTAGCAAACAAGAAGAAGCCTCGAAAAAGGGGGGGTAATGTGGAGACCACCTTCATAAAGGTTGAAACTCCCCAACGTCTGTCGAGGACGAAGCCCTCTTTTCCACAATTCGTTGTTTTTTTTCTTCTACAGGAGTCCGGCAACAAAGCTATGCATCGCCAATCGCAGTAAGTACGAAGTAGATAGAAAAGATGCCCGCAGTTTTCTGATTGGCCATTTTTTTTTAAAGGTAATTTCCTGTGCAGAAAATTCCATGGTCGACCGATGACGCCAGCCACGGTCATGACGTCACGTCTTGAAAAACAAAAAATCGCCGCGGACGTCTGATTGGACTGATGATGACGCCAGACTTTCACGGGAATCGCTGACCACACGGACGGATACAGTCATTCGTTCCCTGGACGAACGCAGTTACTCCTGGCTGCTACGATCCACCCTACACTGGGTGGTGTTGATCCCACCATCCCCGCCCCTCGTGTGATTTTTTTGTCGCACCCACACGACGACGGACGGTCCTTCTTTGGAACAAAAAAGGGAGGCAGGCAGCAGGGACGAATCTCGACGGGAAACATTCGCCGCAGGAAACACCGACACACGCTCACAACTACACCTCCCCTCACATGAAAAGAGATATTTTCTACATTTATTTTACTTGCGTCTTCACCATACAGGCAGACAGACAAGTCACTCATCACCTGACAGATATACTGTCATCAGTCAACGGTGCCACCACCGTGGTTGATGCTTCGGGTAAAAAGAGAGAAAAATTACTCCCTCTGTCCGAGAATATAAGCAAGGTTTGGAAATCCGGGAATATAAGCAAGGTTTGAAGAATATTGACGGAAACGTGCCATTGGTGGACGTCGGACAACTTTGGCAAACGATCACATATGACATTGGAGAGAGAAAAAAAAAAAATCCGCTCGATNGTTGTGCTGGGGTGCAACACACTTTGTTGAGGTGGTGTGAAAAGAGCAGCGGTTCTGCGCGCTGCGCGCCAGTGCGGCGGAACCAGAAAAAAAAACCGTTCGGAAAAAGAGTTCGGCAGACACGAGTTCTATTGCTTTTTGTCCAAACCTTGCTTATATTCTCGGACAGAGGGAGTATGTTGGCTCATTTAAAATAGAAAATGGCACGCGGGCAACCACAGCAGCAGCTGTATCATCAACACATGCCACCAGCTACCGGTGGTGCTACGTGGAGCAGGTGGACCAGGCCGAGCCCCTGGCAAACAGGAGCAACGGGTGGCGTTACAGGGGGCCTCGAGGTGTTACCTATCGACGGCAGGCCGTCTTCGGGACGGGGTTTAGGGTTCGTATCTCCTTCCCTTCATCAGCGAGGCCGGGACACATGTGGTTCAACTCGCACCCCCTCGGAGGAGATCCCAACCTGTACAATTTTCAAACTTGGGCGAGGACGGTGCTGCAGAGTGGCATGGTCCACCCGCGTGACGCCGAGGCTTGGCGCACAGCGTTTGTAGACGTAAGAGGGTGGTGGCCTTGGATAGCTGGTTGTGTCAGCGGCCGACGATACCTGGCGAGTAATCTTCTGCTGGGCGTCAGCTGGCAGGAGGATCGACGTCGACACCCAGGGCATCCCGATCTCACTTGTGAACCTCCAGGTCCGATCTGGTGTCGACTCACAGAGCCCTTTTTTCAGACAGCTTAACATAGCGACCTTCGGGCACAGAGTTGTGAGATATGCCCCCATCGCCGCGTTCGGCAAAAAATGGCAAGAACAACAGCTCCCAGGAGCCTGTCTCGCTGTCCTCGTCGCCGACGCTTAGCGTGAAAGTCAAGTCGACCTGCTAAAAGCACGGGAGAGAAGAAGGTTTGGATTCCGCGATGTAGATCCCACGGGTGCGTTTATGATCTCATCTCGTGGTGGTCGACCAAAACAGGGCGCGCCTGTACAAAACAAGAACGCTCTTGACGGTGGGAACTACTTCCGCAACTTCTAGAGTAAGTGTGGGTATGAAGGACCACCCCCCCTTTTTTGAAACGGGCATTGTTGTTGTTGTTGTTGTTGTTGTTGTTGCCTTCACATGAAAAACCGTGAAGATTCAGTACGTATTTGAATCTGTGGTTTGTGGAGGCATGTTGGAATTCGGAAAAGCGGGGATCGAAGAAAAGTAGAGACAGCCCTGGTGGCAGAAAGTTTTTGCGCTCTCGCTGGGCGAGAGACAAGCAGCAAAGTGCATTTGAGAGAAGGAGAGGAGTAGCAGAGATAGCAGTTTTGAGGAGCAGCAAACACGGAGTGCCTTCTAGGATATGATCGATTTTCCCGCCCACCCACACCTACCTATCGCTCAAGAGAAGGGGGAGCATGGGGGGNCGTAAGAGGGTGGTGGCCTTGGATAGCTGGTTGTGTCAGCGGCCGACGATACCTGGCGAGTAATCTTCTGCTGGGCGTCAGCTGGCAGGAGGATCGACGTCGACACCCAGGGCATCCCGATCTCACTTGTGAACCTCCAGGTCCGATCTGGTGTCGACTCACAGAGCCCTTTTTTCAGACAGCTTAACATAGCGACCTTCGGGCACAGAGTTGTGAGATATGCCCCCATCGCCGCGTTCGGCAAAAAATGGCAAGAACAACAGCTCCCAGGAGCCTGTCTCGCTGTCCTCGTCGCCGACGCTTAGCGTGAAAGTCAAGTCGACCTGCTAAAAGCACGGGAGAGAAGAAGGTTTGGATTCCGCGATGTAGATCCCACGGGTGCGTTTATGATCTCATCTCGTGGTGGTCGACCAAAACAGGGCGCGCCTGTACAAAACAAGAACGCTCTTGACGGTGGGAACTACTTCCGCAACTTCTAGAGTAAGTGTGGGTATGAAGGACCACCCCCCCTTTTTTGAAACGGGCATTGTTGTTGTTGTTGTTGTTGTTGTTGTTGCCTTCACATGAAAAACCGTGAAGATTCAGTACGTATTTGAATCTGTGGTTTGTGGAGGCATGTTGGAATTCGGAAAAGCGGGGATCGAAGAAAAGTAGAGACAGCCCTGGTGGCAGAAAGTTTTTGCGCTCTCGCTGGGCGAGAGACAAGCAGCAAAGTGCATTTGAGAGAAGGAGAGGAGTAGCAGAGATAGCAGTTTTGAGGAGCAGCAAACACGGAGTGCCTTCTAGGATATGATCGATTTTCCCGCCCACCCACACCTACCTATCGCTCAAGAGAAGGGGGAGCATGGGGGGGTCTAGTCGTCTAGTCGGTCGACGACTGGGAGTGAGTACCGTCCCGTGTAGGTAGTTTATTATGAGTAAGATATGTTTTGGCCAGAGGCCGAAACAATGGTAATGATAATACGGCAATCTTGAAAAGTTTGCAACGGGTTAGTCCGATAAGATAACGTTGGGAGCAAGACGGCATTTTACCTGCGCTCTCAATTTGTTTCATGTGTCTTGGGTTTTTCTTTGGTTGCCTGCAGAAACATAATCCAGAATTCTTGAGCAAACATAAACGTTCCGATCTCTCTCTACAGTACCCAGTACCTTCGTATGTCCGTACTGATACAACACTCGACGCCGTCGATTCCCATGGTCGCAGGCTAACTTACCCTAAAAAGGTACACTCAATAAAATGGCCCCGAGGGGTCCGCAAGTCAATAGAAATCAAAGACAGATATATTCTGGAGTCCTCCACTCCCTCTGCGCGCTATTCAAGGTAACAACTGAGACTAGGGGTCACCATCACGGGCCGGAGAGAATGAGGTACACCCCCTTGATTCAATCTTGGTACTTCACAACGCAAGCAGGAACAAGGCCATCTATCTGGCACAGAAAAAGAGAGAAAAGGGAACAAGAGAACAAGAGAGAAAAAGAGAAGAAAATGGAAACAGTAAGGAAAGAGAAAATGACATAAAAAGGGCGAGGACAAAAAGGGACCAGGCCGAAAATAACAAGATATAAACACAGAAAAAGGCACAAGGTGGAGAGACCACTAACGACAAGCACACACGCAAACATGGCCACCAACCAGCGATACATTGTAATGGTACGTCATCACTAGTGGGGGCACACCAGGCACACAATCCGCAAGCCCCCCCTGTTTATTTTTTGAATTTGATCAGCTTTCCGTTAGCTTTCGTTTGAGCACTTCAGCGTGCCGATCGGCGCACGCAGCCCCGAGCTACAGCAACGCGCCCACCAGCAGTCTCGATGCGGCGCATCTTCGCCTTCGTTGGCCTCCTGCTGCTAAGCATGGGTCGGAGTGGTCGGTGTAGAGTGAGCGCGGAGGCTGCTGCGAAGGCCTGTGAAGCGGTCCGCAGCCGTAGCATGTCACGCAACGCTGCTGCTGCTGCCTACGGGGTCAGCAAGACGCCGCTCTCGCGGCGGCTGAGAGGTGAGTGTGCCATGGACGCACGGGTGGGCCCCGGGACTGTCATGAACGCAGCAGAGGAGGATGCGCTTGAAGACATTCTGCTGTACGCTGGTCGGAACTATATTCCGCTCACCACCGCAGACGTCACGGAGCGTGTGAGACAGCTCTGCAACGACGGTCGACCGATCCCGTGGACCCCTGACAAGGGCCCGGGGAGGAGCTGGCTTGAGGGCTTCCTCGGACGGCACGAGCGCATCAGCCTTCGACTCGCCCGCATCTACGAGTCCAACAGGATATGGGTGCGTGGAAGATGAACGTCTGCACAAGTTTTACGGCTTCTGGGGCCAGTTCCTCGACGAGCACCAGCCGGCGGCCGACCATGTCTGGAACACGGACGAGTCAGGTGAGCAACACAGGGTTGTGGTGTGGTGTCGGCAGTAGCTGCTGTGTGACGGATTGTGAGCTTGTTTCTACATTTGAGCTGCTGTGCACGACGTGAAAGCTGTGCACGACGTGACAAAATAGGCAGAGCTCTGCTGCTGCTGTAAAAAAATCGAGTTTTCCCCCAGCGCGTTGTCTCGCAGAGGACCACTGAAACATGAACGCGCAATTGCTGTCGTGTACGCTGGCTACTGTTTGGGATCCTTGTTCATGTAGGCAGAAGCACACGTTGCTTCAAGAGCAGTTTCGCATGCTGAAACACATGATTTTTACGCAGCACACACACGGAATTGATGTGTGGGAAGGAGAGGCTTGTCGCGGTGCCGCTGCTGCTGCTACTACTGCTGCTGCTGCTGTGCGTAGTCTAACTGTCTCACCTCTGTGTGGACTTTTTTTCTCTAGGCTCAAGACGAGAAGGCTGTATTCTAGACTACTGTGATGGCCCCAGCTCTGCAGCTGCGCCGGTACACCTTGCATGTGAGGACATGCCACCGTGTTCGCCGTTCTCTCCTC
>CACKRE030004114.1:0-14214 GCA_902602495.3 Ectocarpus sp. CCAP 1310/34
CCCTTGGACGTTGTGGGACCTTGCCAAAGGGGGGGGTAGCGTCCACCTGTGGAGCCAGGTCGCGAAGCCCGGATAACACCCCCGTGATAACGTAGAGCCTACAGGCGACTGCTCTATGGATCCAGAAGGCGGGCTATGGAGATACAGGAATACTGTTGATCGTAACGTGCAAGGCCCAAGGTTGGAAGCTCGGGGATCCGAAATACCTGAATTTTCCCAAACTATCCCGTGTTCGGCCGAAAACATGCACCACACACGGCTCGACGCTCGACACCACCTGTGCAGCGCACAGCGCGCACTGGTAGTCAGATGCCCCCGGCTTGGCCGCCAGAGAAAGTCAGGAGGAGGGGAAATTAGGTTCTTTACGAGCCCGCAGGCGAAGGACTACAAATGTATCAGCCACCTCATCGGATGCAAGCGTTCCGCACAACCAATCAGTGCAACAGATCACGCATGAAGCTAGAATCTGTTGCTCGTGCTGTGGGACAGCAACAAGCGAGATCTCACCTCATCGCCCTCCTGCGTGGGTTGAGGTCACAATGAAATGATATGTCCCTCCATTCATACCCCTAGCACTCGCTGGCGCGGGTCCGTCACCGTATCCGAGATCCGTCACCGTATCCGAAGCGAGTACACCGTCGTACCGGAGAAGGAACAGCAGTATTTTTTGGCGCAGGCAAAGATCGAAGGTCGCTCTCGTCGCAACCGTGGGCGTAGGGCCTCAGCGGGCTGACTTGCAGCGCGAGGCGGCGACGAGCGCGTGCTACATAGGCATGGGTACGCTCTTTGGTTTTCCTTGCCTCTAAGCGTTCTTTTGAGCGGTTTTGGTTGTTGGAAGAGACAAGTGCCAACGGGCGTACTGCGATTTCAACAACTTGGGGCGCAGCTAATGGTAGTGTTCCGTGCAGGAACTACAGTTCCATCTGATTTGGCTCCCTCTACAGCTCCACTGTGTGACCACGTTGGAGTATACGGTAAAAGTGCTGTGAGCGCTGATTTGAAGGGAAGATGGGAAAGACGCTTAACATTACTTCAAATGGACGCGTTGTACGCAACCCGCATCCAACCCTCTCGTAGCCAAGCCCTATACTTTATGTGTTATTCCCTATGCAAATAAAACCACAACACACGAGGCAGATGCTGATATAAGTTAACGAGGTGAATGGTAAAATAACGCCCGAAACGAAAATTCGAAGCATGCACAGAGGGCTACGTAGCGTTTCGCTGTTGTAACACTCACGACACAGATGCAGCAACCAAGCTGCAAATCGAACGGGTGGCGACGAAGGCAATCAAATCGCACGATACCACCTTCCCGACACGTGCAGAACAGATACGTACACGAAGAACACTTGGTGACGCTATTTTGGCACAAACACTAACTTCATCGGCTTTCGTGGCACGATCGTCCTCTGTTGGCGTCGCAATGACGGGGACTCTCAGACTACGAGGGGGGGCGAAATGGTCTATCTAGGTGTCATGAGTTCAAATCATAATGCTAGACGACACACACACACATTCGGCATACATAACGCGGTCGATGCTAACAATAAAAATACATACGGCTCCGGACTGACCGAAAGGGTTGCCGTGGCGCCGCCTCCTTCGAACCGAGACTGGAGAAGGTGCAAGCGGCAGACGAGACACTTGGCGGTCACCTATCAAGTCTACGAGGGGCGCTCCCATACACACACGTTGCTGGGTGACAACTACTTTTTTGAAGTACAGAAAAATAACCCAAACCGTTGACAATCAAACGACCTGGAGCTAGCTAATAGCTAAACAAAACGACAAGACCGTCCTACGACAACCCCTATCCCAACAGGCGAGATATAGTTTTCGCACGATTTCAGCAAGAACGACACGAAATATGTGCGGAAAACTCTCGGTATTCCGAACCGGGTCGTGGCTATCGGGAAGGGTAGGCTGCACCAACCACACTACGTGTCCCCTTCCAAAGCCAAGTAGTGTGTAGATGCCATGAACGCTACGATTAGTGACTACCACCGTGAACGACACGCAGCGGGAGTATAGAGGCGTCGACCACATAAGGTGAGCGAAGAAAACACCCCAGTCTTGCCTCTACTCGTCGAGCACGCGCGAAGCTCGGCGCCTGGCCAGAAGAGCTTGCTTGCGTGACTCGAACAGATTGGTCTCTTATCCGGCCCACACGAACCTCTTCGCCAGGAGAGAAGAGCTATTAAGGTGCGGAGGGCGCCAGACTCAAGGTCAAGACGCGATCAGACGAAAACCAAGAGCATTCTCTCCGAATTCGAGGATAGGGGAGAATAATGCCCCGCGTGTCCTCTGGTACACTGCAAGTCGAGAAACCTGGAGAGAGAAACGAGGTCCAACTTCACGCCAACGGACAAGGTAAATCGTACCAAAACCAAGAGTTTCCGGACAGCAATAACTAGACAAAGCTCGGCGCCGCCCCACAACGTCGAAAAGGCTACAAGCCTCGCTGGGTATCAGGCATCACGTCCCGTCTCCTGCCGTCCCCCAATCTGCTTTCTTCCTCGTTTCCCGGCGGGATGTGGCGGCAAGTGGTGGGTGCAGGATGCGACCTACGTAGCAACCAACGGAGACGAAGCTGGATGACGTTGGTGTCTCTCCCGCCCTCTGAAAAACTTCGTCTTGTAGCATGCACCCGATTGATCTCGCCATCGCTCTACGCTTGCTCTACTCTTCGATTCTCCCGCTGCATTACTCTTCGGCTCTCTCAAGATTGCCACGAATATTCTCTGCCTCTCTCCCGGTGCTGCCGCTGGTGCTCCAGGTCAACTAGCGTTGTTTCAACTTCAAACATCAAGCACCATCTTCCTGACTCTCGTGCTGAAGGTGTGGCTCTTGACGCTGCTCAGCAGTCCTGGTTACACAGCTCTTGCCTGTGATCCCTGCCGCAGCTGCTGCTGCTCATTCATCGGTCCCGGTTCAGCGTCCAACCAAGTAACCAAGCTCTCGCGTCCTCCAGTCTGTCTCCCGGTTCTGATCTCAACCCTCGTCCTCGCCTTCCTCGGCGGCTACCGGAGGCGGCCCGTCCACCAGAGACACCGGGACTGGCGGGGGAACGAAGGCCCCCCCCGCCGCCGCCTCTTCCTGCAGCTTGCGCCTCTTGCGCCGTGCGAGTCTCATCCTCCTCCGCTCCGCGACTTCCTCCGGGCTCATATCCTTGGGTATCACACCTACCTTCTCGAGGTAGTCTTTGGTGCGGTACAGAAGGGTCGCCGACCACGGCTCCCCTTCGTACCGGTACCTGTTCACGACACAGGATCTCGCCTCGTTCATCCCGATCACCTTGCCCGCCCTGTTCGAGGAAGAACAAAATAGAAGGGAGAAAAAATAAGAAGAGCATTGAGACCGTCGCCCGAGATGCGCGACAGCGGCGGACTCCTACGGGTGGAATGTTGTAACGTGAGAGTCGACGCTAAAGAAGCAAACGATAACAACAGTGGGCGTGCAACTATGTGCTTTCTTCGCGAATGGCTCCGGTCGCGGCAACGGCGGTGGCCCGGGACGTGGGGTGGCGAACAGCCATGGTGGTCGTGGTGGCGGGAGATACCATCCTTGTTGTGAAGATACCACACTCATTGTGATAAAATCTGCGGTACTCTGCAAAGCCTCTGGTGGTGGTCACCCCTGCCATTCCCGAATAATTCACCACAATAATTATGCCCGGAACGCCTAACAGAAGCGTGTCGTATCCCCCGTAACGACGAACACAACATCCGCCACCATGGTCGTCGCCATCGGAGAGGAAAAGTACCCACGCCTAACGAAGCTCTTCCTCCATTATCCCACGATGCGTACGGGAGGAAGCGGGAAAAGTGGGCACCCCATATGTTCGTTACGTCGCTAACCTTGTGGTCGATGCGAACTTCTCTCCCTCCCCGGCTCCCGCCCCTGCACCTCCAGTGCGTTTGGCGTCGGTCTTGTTGGCCTGCTTGTAGGAGCTCGCCGCTTCGTACGTTCGGTAGTTGTCCGCGAAACTGCGAGAGGGAGGGAGAGACGGGGGGGTGGGCGGGGTGGGGAGAAAGACAGGCACAACAGCGCAGAGAATGAAGGTAGCGGTAAACTACTTCCGTACCCACGAAAGGTAAACTCGTCGGCGACACAGACACGCAGGGATATTGGCGACACTACATAGAGAAAGAGAATCGTTTGCCGATGGTCAAGAAGCGGCAGAAAGAGATAGAGAGGAGGCAACACACCCTCGAACGGACGCATGGTTGATTCATCGTAGCTCGGCCCTACCGTGGTGTGGGGTTCGCTTGCTTTAGGTGCACTCTTGCTTGGCACCGTTCGAACCTACGCCTTTGTTATGGGCGATGAGGGGAGCTGTTCCAACTTCCGCAACATCGCCATTCGGAGACAAAACCAAGCCAGCCGCCGTCGTTTCCGCACACAAGCTACACAATGTTGTCGGTACCGCACGTCTAGCTTCAAAGGAGAGGGAGAGCTGGTCCGGGATTGCTCTGCACAACACCCAACAGGCCAGGTTGGCTACCGGAGATACCATTTGGGTCCAGCACCGGTGGCCTCCGTATCCCCCGCTGTATTTTTCGACACTGACAACACACCGGATAAGAGGGAAGGGCGGATGCTACTTCCTGCCTCTCACAATTCACGAGAGCAGAGGAAACTCCACAAATTGCCAGCTTGAAAAGCAAAACAGGTCTGTCGCTCTCCTTGTAGTCTGTACACCGTCGCCATCTGCGCCGTTGTGGGTGTGCTTGACGATACAAGCAACCTAAACAACAGGACAAACCACTCACTCTTTGCCGACCAAGGCGCAGTCGCGCCACACGACCTTTATCGTCCCGAGCTCGCTCGCTACTGCGTCCGGCAGCGACTTTCCACCGATTTCCTTTTCCCTCAGGGTGGTGTACCTTCCGCGCGGAGAGGCAGAAAATAAAGAACTCAAGCAATTGAGAACAGAGGCAGGCCAAACTCTGTTCGCGACTACTTCAACCGCCGTGCCTTCCAACATGGCGTGTTCATCATCGTGGTATCGCATCGTCCACCTTCTCGTTTCTGCAGCGAGTGGACCACGTGAGTAGTGCACAGTAAATATAAGGGCAAGCAAACAAATCTATCACGATTGAGTGGTCTTTGGTGGTCCATCTAAAGTTGTTCGAGCTCACGGAGACGCTGTGGGATCGGCGGGCCCACGGACGCCTTTCTCGCCGTAACGCCATACCGGCCAAGGAGGGAAACTCCCAAAAACAAAAAATGGCGTCGACGTCACCCATGAATGTGTAGCGACATAACAGGCGGGGCAATTGCGCAGGTGCCTGGCCTTCGCCACACAGCATCAGAAAAATAAAAACGGCACCCACTGCTGAACGCTCGTGTCGCTGAAGCAGTCGTCGCACCCCCTGTCTGCGCGCTATCTCGGCGCACATAGACTTCAAGCCCTTGACCGTGCTCATCCTGAACAAACCGTCGTCGTACCGAAAAAACATTTAAGAACCGCAATGTGGGCGCAAATCGGGCGTGCATTTCATTCACATAGGGTTGCTACACACCTGGGTAGGGAAAACAGCAGCTCTTGGATACCCTCTTCAGTAGGGATTCCCTCAAAAATGACGCTGTCGCCGGCGGGTACATACTTTTCCGCGATCTGGTGCGCGTAGACGGATTCGGAGAAGAGCAAGAGACGCGAGCTAGTGTCAATCGCTAGCGGTGACTCCGGAAAACCCTAGATGGCATTCGAAGTGGTTCAGGATTTGGGGAGGGGGCTTGTACGTCGTTTCCCTACCATTTCAATGTTGGGGAATATAATTTTTCGTTTCGAGGGGTGTCTGGAGCGCTGAAATACAAGGGATTGCCTGGGGGTACAACTTCCCCCGCCTCCGGGCGAAGCGACACTCACCGCAGTTGTGTCAGCGCCCGTTGCCAGTCCCTCTAACCCAAAGACAACGAGCGCGTACTTCGCACACGAACGAAACCAAAGGCAGACACCGCGCTGTAGGTCGTTCTTTCATCGCCAGCTCAGACAATCGCGGATTGGTCGCCGCAACAACACAGTGCCCGTGACCGAAAACGAGAGCTTGCTGGACAGCTTGTGTGCGTGCGACCGGGCGAGAGACGCCACCCACAGCATGTTTACTACCACGGCGCCACGCGCTTCAAGAGGCAGAATCCCATGCCACACAGATGGAAGTAGTACTCCACTGACCTTCTGGCCGTCGACGTATAGCTGTGCGAAGTTTCCTTTGCCGGAGTTGTTCCTCACGGCCACCGTGTACGGACTCTGTTTCGACGTTGTTGAGGACAGCGTGCAAGGTGCTCCACGCCGGTTAGTAGGCATACACGCGCGCAGAACCCCAGGCACAAAAACATGGTAGCGCGCTCGCAAGGTGTGCAGAGGATGATCGAGCCTTCAGAAAAAACGCCGCCGTTGATGGTCATAAAGACGAGTACTACGCCACGTCCTTCACAGCAGTAGCCTGAACGATGGGGGGGAGTCAGCGGTTTGGCTGAAACGTACGCATCAGCCAATAATGCATTGTTCGTGAACGATGGGTCAGTATGGCTACCTCCGATGGTCCTCACCACGGGCCACTTTTGAGTGTTGCGCTCCACAGCGCCGAGCCCCTTGACCTCTTCCGTGTACTCGACGCTGTAGGAAACCTTGGAGCTTCATGGAGAACAGGAAGGGGGTGCCAACGCCGGGTTGCGTTTCAATGAGATTATGCATCATCGCTTTCGAGGCGGAGCAGAGAGGGGGTGGCTCATTCTTGTTGGCAGAGGGAAGGTTGTGTGGTGAGTGTGCGGCACCCTGTCGGGAAGCTGTCGAGAAGTGACTGGTCGCCTACGTGCTCTGGTAAGAATGCCAATGCGTGCGCGTGTCGCTCATATCTACACGCAGAGCCGCAGGGATTTCGCCGCAGGATCCCTCGGCTGTCGAGTGTTTCACTTTCACGAACCCCTTGCACTAAGCGGAGGACAAAAATTGCGACGTGCAATATGAGCACCTCCACCTCAGCCTCGAGCATTTCCTCGCCACGGCTGTGTTGTCTTGCCTAAACACAAGCTTCCTTTGACCTACCTGTCACTACGCTGGGCTCCATCAATGCCTGGAATATATGCTGGGATGGATGAAAAGATATCAGAGGCACAGGCAACATATGCGCAGTGCCTTGGAGTATCGCCTACTGTGTGTCAAAAAAAAAAAACGATTCCAACATGCCTACCACAACACCCATACACGCTCAAAGCACTCACTACTGTACTGTAGCAGCACACGCCAAAGTGATCTTACAAGAGTATCATCTGGATGTACGTATTGCCGTCCTTGTGGCTGATCTCTTCGAGCTTCTGGCCGCCCACCTGTAGATACCAAGAGATGAGAAAAATGACACGCAGAGACAACGTAGGCGTAAGGCCTACAAACCAAGGGGAACATATCTCCAGCGAACCCAAAAGAATAGCATTCCGAAACCTGCAAGTGAGGGCAAGGAGGCTCCTTATCACAGAAGCCTGAGAAGAACGTTCGCCGAAAAAAACTGCTACTCAATTCAGGCTTTCCGAGATCGGAGGATCAGGCAGAACAGTGAGAGTGCTGTATCGCCACCCAGAACGCTAGCAACACGTGTTGAAGTCACTTCCCACCATATTACAAGGCTAGGCCGGCAAGACAAACCGCTGCGAGTCGTCCGTTCTTCATCTAACCAAGCTGGGGTGTGCTGTTCTCGTGTTCCCTGTAGCCACCACTAACGGACGCAGCTTGTCGCCTCACGTACATTCCGGGACAAAAACGCACTTGATCAGGGGTAGCAGCAACACGAAGATCTCTGAATTGGTTTTTCCTTGGGGTTCGGCTGTCTCCGTGATCCCCACTCTCGGCATCGCTACCGCTTCACGGTGTTAGGGCTCGGGTGACAATCAAAAGATCTGGAAAGGAGAGGTTGTGCTTGTTTCAACACAGTCTTGGAACAAACGTGCCGCTCGGCGTGCTATTTGAACGACACAAGTTCCCAGTATCGCTCAGCGAAAGGGCTCCAAGCTCTCCGACATGCAAGCCGTTGGGTTGGTCGCATACACGTAACTACCCGTCGATGTTGTGCCGCTGCACACTCCTTTCGCTCATGTGCAGAAGGGGGTGGTGAGGAACAGGTGTTGGAACGGTGCGAAAAAGAACAGTATAACCGACAACAATCGCTGGAGACTTGCAACTGTTCATTCTCTGACCAGCCCTCAACACAGCATGCCAGATCAACAGGGCATTGTAGGTGCCATAAATAGCGTGTTATCATTCGTGATGAGTACTGTTTTCTGTATTCGAGCTGGAGTCGTCAATGCGTCAAGTCGATCGATTTCGTGCACTACAGTATTGAAACAAGCAGACGATGGGTTTCTTTTAGACTATTTTCTATGGATAGAGACGGATTCGTTGTATCACATGAATAAAATAGTAGAAAAAAGAAAATGTAACTGTTTTTCACGTTCGCACGCCCGGGGGGTACCGACATGATTATGGGCTATTTTCGTGCGCCCTTGATTCATTAGGAAAAATGAACACAAACACAGAAAGATTTCCCGTTAGAGATACAACCACAGTCGAAGGAGATGTGTTGGAGTCTTTGCAATGAGTGGAGGGAACCGGCTGGGTACTGGGCTTATTTCTTACTTCGAGTCTGTTTTATCCCGATGCAGATGATGTATCAATGAGCCGCGGGGCGCCAAGCGCGACCGTTCTTTTCCCTCTGTCCCAGGAGGGAAAAAGGCTCCATCTACCAGAGGCCCAAGTTTCTAAAAGAGATCGCTTGAAATTTGCCTCCTTTTCGATCAGCAAGAAGTCTATGGAGAATCGATCGACGATCTGCTGGCTTGCGACGAAGAAGTAACACAGGGCGCTCTTTCACACCGGTTTGGTCGTGGCCCGACAGCAGGTACGCCGTGCTTAACTGGCATTTGTACGCAAAAACTATAGGAGACACTCACCCCCATCCCCTGGACTTGTCAAGGTAGTGGAGGAAAAAAACTCGGAGATCTCCCACCCACGCACACGCAGTCACGCAGTTGGAATAGAGGAAGCACTCCGCTAAACACGCAACATCGCTGGGAGGGGCAAGACAGCGCTGGCGGGAAAGGGAGCCATACACACAGCTCGTGGCGGACGCCATTTCCAATGCTGCTTCGGTGTTTGGGGAAGGGTCACCTGGAAAAATGCAGTGCCAAAAACTCCCATTTTTTTTGCGGCGGGTGGTTTTTCTCGCATACATGCATTTTGCCGACTCTCGCCACCTCAGATTCCGTGGGTCCACTATGGCCCCGTGTCCTCTACATATCAGCCGCCACACAAGGCGTTGCATACACAACAGCTCGCGGAGAATAGCTGTACAACTGCTGCTGCGTCACGCTGTGCAGGGAAACCGCCGTAAACAGAAAAAAGCCCTTGTGGTTGCCGGTGGCAAGGAAGTAGGAACATAGAGCGGCAGTGTCGAGGGTCTGGGGGAACATGGGCTTGAGTGCGGGGTACCTCAGAAAGAGCAAGACGGCGGGTGTTTCTCTCTTGGTGTGACCGGTGGCAGTATCGATCAGCAATGCCGCACAGACTTTCGCGCGCCGAAATATGCGTGCGACAGCTTTATCCTAACCACTTCGGTGGAAAGCGGATTTCTGTTCGATACGGTGTCGGGAGTGCCGAGGGGGGAGGGCTTGGCCCTTGTGGTTGCAGGTGGCAAGGAAGNAGTTTGGGGTGCCTCAGATAGAGCAAGACGGCGGGTGTTTCTCTCTTGGTGTGACCGGTGGCAGTATCGATCAGCAATGCCGCAAAGACGTTTGTGCGCCGAAATATGGGTGCGACAGCTTTAACCTAACCACTTCGGTGGAAAGCGGATTTCTGTTCGATACGGTGTCGGGAGTGCTGAAGGGGGGAGGGCTTGGCCCTTGTGGTTGCAGGTGGTAAGGAAGTGGGAACAAGGTTTGGCAGTGTCGGGGGTCTGGGGGAACATGGGCTTGAGTGGGGGGTGCCTCAGAAGGAGCAACTTTACTTCCTTGCCACCTGCAACCACAAGGGCCAAGCCCTCCCCCCTCGGCACTCGCGACACCGTATCGAACAGAAATCCGCTTTCCACCGAAGTGGTTAGGATAAAGCTGTCGCACGCATATTTCGCCGCGCAAAAGTTTGTGCGGCATTGCTGATCGATACTGCCACCGGTCACACCAAGAGAGAAACACCCGCCGTCTTGCTCTATCTGAGGCACCCCCAACTCAAGCCCATGTTCCCGCGGACCCCCGACACTGCTACCCCCTTGTTCCTAATTCCTTGCCACCTGCAACCACAAGGGCCAAGCCCTCCCCCCTCGGCACTCCCGACGCCGTAGGAACGTATGTATGACTTCTACCGTACGTGACACAAGATATCAAACCCCCTGTACCGAGTTTTGAAGCTCGAGTACTCGCCCCGGTGGTCAAGTGGTGCCCTCGAAACCGCGAGTCGCGAAGTCGTGAGTTCGATTCCCCTGTGAGCTCGATTCCCCATGGGGTGAAAATCTACAAATTTGCGGATGAAAGCGATCAACCTGAAAAGCTCGTGAGTGCCAAAACTTCGAAGTTAGCACCGTTGACGAGGGAAAGGGACGGCTGGACCCTTCTCGATACAAAATAAAATTCAGCACGCACCGCAGGAGGAAGGTGGGGCATGAAAAGAAAAAGAAAAAGACAAAGAAGAAAAAAGCCCAGGTGTTTACCCCCTCCTGTGTGACCCTGGATGGTTGTAGTTGTGCGAANATACAAAATAAAATTCAGCACGCACCGCAGGAGGAAGGTGGGGCATGAAAAGAAAAAGAAAAAGACAAAGAAGAAAAAAGCCCAGGTGTTTACCCCCTCCTGTGTGACCCTGGATGGTTGTAGTTGTGCGAAGAACTACACAGAAAAGTGTCAGTGGTACTCATCAAACACACGAAACACGTGTAGTCTAGACTAGGCACACACTTGTCACCACGAAAAACGGGGGAACTGCTGTCGCCATAATGAATAGGACGAAACCACGCACACAACACCCTGCGAGACGTTGTCGGAAAGCTCTCGACGAGACGGTTCCCAATCGCATCATCGTTATCGGCACCGCCACTCTCTGCGTTGTGGAGAAACCGATCTTTGAAATTGGTCCCGGGGGGTATGGTATTATTTTTGGCGTCACCTACATTAGTCACCTACGGTACCGATGGTATGCACACGCCAACTGCCGTTCGTTCTAGGAGCCTGCTTTTGTTTTTGTTGTTGATGACTACTATTTAATATTCAATAGTCAACATGATCCACCCTAAAGCATCGCAGATACATAAACTACCGCAAGGTATTGAGTCGGCTACCCAGCGGCTCATTACCCTGCCCTACCTACAGCAGTAGTTTGTACCAGCTTGATCGCAGCAATGAATACCTGTTTCTTTTTTTATTTTCGTATTACAACACAGCTCATGACATCAAGTAGGCTACTTGCTGTGCATGTCTCTTTCGGGTGTTTTACAATTGGCAGCAGTACCACGTGTGCGAGGATAACCACGTATTTACCTGAGTCCGGTGGGCCCTTTCAAATAGGACTTCAAGCCTTCCTTGATCATTTGGTTTACTGACAGCGCAAAATGCATAACGGTCCAAACTAGTCTACGCATCCTACCCATCTTGCCGAAGAGTCACACAATTCGCCGGATCTTGCAGACTGCACGCTACATCTGACACCAGCTTGTTCACACCCCGTTCCTTGCAACACAACGAATCAACCTCTACCCACAGACGAGGGCCCGGGATAGAGCAACAACGAAACCTAGCGTTAGCGGAGGCACTTACTACAGTAGTGCTGTGATGATTCCCCGAGCAACATAAACTTCAAGCGACTTTCATCTAGACTACAGTACATGACACAAGATAACACACCCCCTGGACCGATTTTCAAAGCTCGATTACTCCACGACGAAGAGGATACATAAACGAAATGATACATTTTCGAAAAGCTATCGACGACACGATTTCAACGCCGCCGTTTTCGGCTCTGTGACTGTTCCTGCAGTTGAGAAATCGAGCTTCGAAAATGGTCAAGGGGGTAAGTTATCTTGTGTCATATACGGTATTCAATTTAAAATTCAAATCATGGCCGCGCGCGAGAGGGCGCGAATGTGCCGACTGCTGTGTAGCTCACGGCATCTTGAGCACGAAAACAAAAGGAAACGACGCAAGGGAGAGGGTGGCACTGCTGTACTCTAGTGTTCGGAGAGGCGGAGAGGGTGGCCATCGCATGTTTTTTGGCCGCACACGTGCCGTCGCTAGACAGCAGCAGGGGCGCCGCGGGCCGCATATGACCCTCATGTATCACGACCGAGACGAGGGTGTCTCCTTCTGACAACCAACGCACTCACGAGAACACTCAAACTTACCACTCACCACGACACGGAACTCGTTTTCACCCTTCCCATCACGCATGGTGCCTCCGTTCGTTCTGGCTGACTGGACAGAGCCGGGCAGTGGCAGTCAACACGGCAACAATCAAACAACAGGAACGGAGCGACACGGCCACAGCCAGACTTGGTCTGCGGACATGGACAGCGAAAGTTGGAAGGAAAATGGGGGTCTCTCTGATGAGCACTTACACAGAGTGGGGAGGAGGGACGGACCTGTTGAATGGTTTTATTTATTCCCCCGCTGCCCACATACACGACTTGGCAACTTGCGACACACAAGACAAGTGCATACAATGCAGATAGCATGGTGAAGGTTAATCTCCCGATGCATAGAGTACACGTACAGTTTCTCGACGATACAACGTGCCTAATTCGTGCAACCCTACCGGCACAAAGTGCTAACTTCGTGAGGTGAAACCTTCGAGAGGTACCAAAGCTTCCCAAGTTTGAATCGAAGTCTTATCTTCTGACAATGATAACTCTTCATCATGTATTCTCAGCGAAAGAGTACCCCGACGAGCTGTCTGCGAATAGCGAACATCGTGGTCTAAACTCCGCCTCAGTCTCCACCGGCTGTAAGAGTCTCGACCTGGTGCCCTGGTGACTAGGATGTCAACTTGTTTCTTGCGGAATGTAAAGTGGATGACGGAGAGGGTCTCAGTATGATGCGCACGCCGGAGTTTACAAGTCAAGTCTAGAGTTGTTGAAGTTTAGAGTAGCGGCGGGTATTAAAGGCCACTTAAGCTACCCCCTGTGCAAAGAGCTCGTTCTTGAGCAGGAAAACGAATTTCGATGATATTGTGGTATCGAGCGATAGGTAAGATCACCCCCCGCCTATCTAAAATCGTCTACAGTGACGAGGTAAGGCTGGGGCCGTAGGCCTGAGCTGCAAGCGCCATTTTGAGAGAAAATTACCCCTGGGGGTATTAAAGGCCACTTTAATCATTGGTTGATTTCGTACGTTTCAAAGCGTTTCAAGACCCAAGATTTAGTGGGCACGCGTAAAATACAGTAGGAATGAAGAAAAAATACGAAAAAAAAAAAATGAACGACACCCGGGGATGAAAATGACGTATCCCCGGGTTTTCGACACCAAGGGTAGGGATGGGTTTTTCCCTCCGTGACCTGTCTTGCGTGCTCTGCGAGTTCGAAACGAGGCAGAACAACCAGTTTGGTGCATGAATGTGTTATTGCAGTCAGTAGACGACTCGAGAAAAAAAAAACACGGCGAAACGAGTTGTCTACGTAAAATGGTGCTCGGTCAAATATGGGTACTTTTTCCTGATGTAGCATGCCGCTGATGGTAAGAATTCACGCCGAACACCGCCAAACTGTATCCACCATAGAGGAATACTCATTCATCCCCACGACACAACCTTTGGAGGGGATCTTTAAACATGAGTGACAAACATGTTAAGAACAAAAAAAAAAAAAAAGCCACCCCGGGGACAGAACCACCGCGTCCCCGGGTTTTCGGTCAAAACCTGTGCATCCCTCCCCCCCCCCGGTACAGGAACGCACGAACATCACCATCAAATAGCGTACGAACCACACGACGTTCTACAGGGTATGTTTCGACTGTACTCACAATTCCACGCCCATTGGAGCACACCTGAAGATATATTTAAGGTCAAATAAGGATACTTTTTCCCGATTTTAGGCTTGCCGCTACGGTAAGAATTAACGCCGAAAATAACTGTAGTTTCAAAACACCTTTGCACCCCCGCGACGAGTGCTTCTGAGGGAACCTGTAAGCATGAGTAATAAACATGTATCGCAACAAAACACACACACACACACACACACA
>CACKRE030004114.1:27255-40307 GCA_902602495.3 Ectocarpus sp. CCAP 1310/34
GTTTCCTTTATTTGCAGCTGCACCAAGCGTTCAGCAAAATCGAGAAGTTCCGGTCCCAGCTCGAGCTAGGCAACGATGGGCTCTTCAAGGAGGACGTGGCTTTGCCTACTCTGGACGCTGTCATCGCCGCCGGCATTGGCCAGGGAGACGACTTCGTAAGTAAATTAATTTTACTCCAGTGGTTCATGTACTTTGCAACCACCTGACAATCGTGTAGTGTACACCGAACAGAACCGCACGTTATCACCCACTCAAAACCCTTCGCCCTGTCCCGTCCCTCCTTCCTCCCGGCTCCTTTCACTCTCTCAACACGCAGGGAGCCACCGCCGACCTTCTCAAGGCTGAGTTTCAAGACGAACTCGTCCCTCTGCGCACTTACGCATACGATCAGATCGGGCCCCACGAGGACGCTGAGCGGGCGACAGTACTCAAGTATATGGAGGCCGCGCGACTCATCGACTTCACCTTCATGCGACGTCACAAGTACAGCGCCAACGAAGTCCGCAGCCTCGCCGTCTTCCCTTTCATCTCGGAGGAACAAGTCGACAAGCTTCTCACCGAAAAAGCCGACTACTATGTCGCCGCCCGCGTGACGGGCAGAGACTACGATCTTTGGCAGTTCTGGCAGGACCACAAAGAGAAACTCCCGACGTGGTTCGCCGTAGTGTTGGACATTGCTCTAGTGCAACCCTCGTCGGCTTTCATGGAGCGCGTGTTTTCGACAGTACGCTCTTGCTTAGACTCAAGTCAGAACAGCTGCTTGTCAGACAGGATCATGGTTGCCGCCCTCATCAATNTTCGCCGTAGTGTTGGACATTGCTCTAGTGCAACCCTCGTCGGCTTTCACGGAGCGCGTGTTTTCGACAATACGCTCTTGCTTAGACTCAAGTCAGAACAGCTGCTTGTCAGACAGGATGGCTGCCGCCCTCATCAAGTACAACCGAGGAAGGGATAGGCATTATCTGAAGCTGCGGTATGACAAGGAGGAATTAGCAGAGGAGAAGGAGGGGGAAGCAGAGGGGGAGGAAGAGGAAGGGGACGGGGAGGAGGAGGAGGAGGAGGAGGAGGGGGGGCCTGGCGGTGGNATCCATCGTGCGCAACAAGCATAGGATGCACGAGAGGGTGTTAAAAGGGTACCTGTACGGGCTAGTACGGGCACACATTGGGGTGCCGAAAAAAAAATTGGGGTGGCCGAAAAAAAATTGGGGCGGCCGAAAAAGGAAAAAAAGCGGCCGAAAGAGAAAAAAAAAAGCGGACGAAAAAGGAAAAAAAACCGGCCGATGGAGGACAGGCCTATCGATGTTCATGGTGAAACAGGATGCGCCGCATCGCTTATCTTGAAAAATGTGCTAAAGAATTTTTTTCCTTTTTTTTTTATTTCGGTTGGTCTCGCCGAAACGGTTCCAGAACCGGTCTCCTTATTTCCCACGGACAGAAACTCCAACAACATCAGCATTCTCCCCCATTCGCCGGAAGGCCCCAGCTACCTTTCCCATTTATTTATAGGCAGCGCGGACCATAATTAAAGACAGAGTGTATCATTTCATGCATCTACATCATTTGAATGTTGTTGTTGTCTTCACATTAAAAACCGTTCCGATCTCCCTCTACCTAGTACCTTCGTATGTCCGCACTGATCCAACACTCGACGCGGTCGATTCCCGTGGTCGCAGGTTGACTTACCCTAAAAAGGTACACTCAAGTAAAATTGCCCCGAGGGGTCCGCAAGTCAATAGAAATCAACGACAGATATTGTTTTTGTTTTTTTTCTTAATATGACACAACGAGTCCATCTTTATCTACGAGAAAAGAGTCAGAGACAGATTAACAATGGAATCATAGCGTCAGAGAAAACTACCTGTATGTCAACGATTTTCCAGGCAGCATATAGGGACATCTCCCCTGCGGGTAACAGGCTCAACAAATCAGTTTGGTAGCTGTGTCGTGTGTCTCATATATGTTATGTTGGGAAGGTGCAGACGAATGACGTTGGGTACTGCTGTTGGGTAGTCGGACGTTTTTGCGTTTTTGTTGATTGCGTGCGGCGGAATAGGTGTCGTTTGGTACGATCACCGATCCAGTCGGGTCGTCGGGTCGGCTGGTCTGTTGCGTGGTAGGTACGCGGCTGCTGTCCGTCTGTCGATACCGTGTACAGTCAAGTCCCACTGGGCTTCACCGGCCATCACAGCAGAAGAGTTTTCCGGGAGTCTTGTCTGTATGCGACATCTAGCCATGTCTTAGGTGCGTTGACGTTTTCACCTTTTCACTGCCGACATCTCTCTGCGCCGACATGGCGCAAGGACCGGACGGCAACGGCTTCAGCTCCGTTGAAGGAGACGGCGAAAATAAGCATGGCACCGACAAGATTCTCACAGTGGGCCTGAGCACATGGCAGTCGGCCCAGACCAACTTGGTGAGTCGTGTCGTGACGAGAAAACGCCCTCAACATCAGTGAGCTGGTGTTTTCGTTTGAGTCTTTGGAATGTACTGTGGTCTACAAAGACTAGTCTACATGTTCGTGATTGTCGCATGGTCGGAACCTGACCAAAAATATGTGTTGTAAAATGGCTTAGTTACTTTCATATCGAATGAAACGTGCCTTTGGTACAATAATGACCAAAGTTGTATGTTGGTAGGATGTTGTTTTGTAAAAGGTACTCTGCTGAGACTACGTGGACTACTGTATGATCGTTGTAGTATGCGGCATTGATCAACGAGGTGATGCAGAACGCAACAGTTACAGTGTGCCAACTCAATATGCGACTTTCCCACTGACAAAGAAAATTCCCTGCCAGTGCTTTCTCAAATACACAATGTAGCCTGGCGTCCAATGCTGAAGAAATCAAATGGTCTCTCTCCGTTCCACCTATGCTTTCAAGGTGCATGAGCTGCGGTGTCTGGTGCGTGCCAGGGATATGGCCCTTGCCGAACAGCGAGCGCGAAACGTCAAAGAGTCAATCCTTGTGCGGGAGCAGCAACGAACTTTGGCAACAAACGACCCTGTGCTTATTGGGAAAACGGCGAAACTGCTTCGAGCTGCGGATGATGTCGCTGGCGAGCCAGCAATCAACTCGCCTCGTTCCGTCTCCCCGGTCACGTCACGGCCCGCCTCTCCCATCCTAACCGCCGCCAATGAAAACACGGTTAATCATTCTCTGGAGGATAGCACCTGCTGCGCACAAAGAAGCGATGAGTTGTTATCGGAACGTGACACAATGGCAGGCACCTGTAAGCCTCCTGACACAGACAATCTAACCGGTTCGAACAACGGCAACGGGACAACTCTCGCCTTCACCGGGTGTGGAGACGGAACCGGAAACGACAACAACTGGGCATCTCGAAAGGGATCTCCTCCATCGCCATCTACCATTGCCGCCAAGAGCAATGAGGAGAGCACCGTGAGGACGTGCTCACGATGCATTAAGCTGCAGCACGATCTCGACATGGCACTGACGGACCGGACCCTAGTCGAAGCGGAGCTCGTTTCTTTGCGGAGAGCAAGTTCACGGGTTGACACGGGATGGGACGGTGACTCAGCTGGCTGTGCTGTCGATCGGAAGGAACTCGGTGATCTACTCAAGGGGGGACCGGGTGTAACTGTAAGGGTAGTCAACGAGGCTGAAGACAATGCCCCGTCACCCTGCGAAGAGCTCGGCAACGATGGCCGAGGTCTTGACATTCACGTCGAAATAGAGCGTTTGGAAAGCCTAATGTCCCTCGCCGACCAGGGTGCGCCTCTTTCCGATCTCGATGCAATAGCCGTGGACAGCGAAGGGCTGCAGATGCAGGTGTGGCGTGTTTTGAAACTGGTAGGTTGCATCCAATTTGCTTGTTCGTGGGCGAGTCGCTTGTACCCAACATTTAATTTACCTCTGAAATAGTGATCGGTAGTCATCCAATAGCTTTTGTGCCAAAACAGCGATCGAACATGCTTCTTTCAGCAGCGCCACCAAAAACTCTTGTCTTGGCACGCCAGGAGTTCGTTCTGCACTCAGACGAAGACGAAGATAGCAGGAGCAAACCGCCTGGCCTTGCCGCCTCGTTGTCGGCGACTATCGCGAGACGCGCTCGCCAATTCGAGGAACTGTCTCGGCGGCGCCTCTTGCGACTAGGAGCGGAGGCTGACCTTCGAGCAGCTCGTGTAAAGCTCGACATGCTCTTGCCGACGGCAACGATGCCGTCGCCTACCCCAGATATGGCGAACGGTGACATAAAGGGTGGTTTAGATAGCGGCACGGAGCGGCAAGGGGCCGGGGTAACGCCTCTACAGCAAGATGGTAGTATCCACGGTGACGTCATCCAAGAAGAGACAGGGAGCGGAGCAGGTCAAGATGGTGACACCAAACAAACTTCGATAAAAGTCGGCGAGTTCTCACCAACGAACGCCGTTCCACCGAAAGGAGGTCAGGGTTCCTCGGCGATCGGACGGGGAAGACGTGGTCGAGGACAAAGCAGTGGCGGTCAGCAGTCTGGGCGTGGTGCTGTAACTGACCGCGAAAAACTCAGCGATCGAGCCCATGGTGCTAGTGGCTCTTCCAAGCAGGCGCTCGGCTCTCGAACTGCCTATGAAGGGACGACGACAACGCGTAAGGCAACACCACGAACGCATGTCGAAGATGGTCGCCATCCTTCTCCAAAAGATGCTGGACCCAAGGCCAGGCTCACGAAGGGCAGTGGTAGGAAGACAGGGGGGCCGACGAATGACCGTCAAAAAACAGTTGTGATAGAGAAGGAGAGCCAGGAGAAGCTGCGAAACTCTCCACCCCAGCCTGACACCAACAGGCCACACGAACGCGATGATGCGAGCAACGTCAACGCCACCGACAACGCGAAACCTTCGAGTGCTTCCTTAGTGGAGGGACAGCTGCTGGAGGAGGGAGAGACTTCTAAGAGCTCTCTCACCAAAGATGGCAACCAAGCACCAGGAGGGGACGAAACGACAATACGAGAGGCCGAAAGCTCTCTGACTGGCGGAAAGGGCTGCGCTAAGGCTGATCCTACCGTGAAAATCGTGGCGAATGCTTCAGAACCGCCCCCACTCACTGTGGTCGCCGAGGCTAAGAGCGACATTGGAGATGGGAAATCAGGGGCCATCATGCCAATGAAACACGGACGAGCTAAAGGGACAACGAAACAAGAGCGCGGGAAAGCTGCACGCTCATCGCCCAGCAAACTTACTAAGGGTACCATCGTCCGAAAACCGCCGAACCGGTTAACCGGAGAGAGAGCTAAGACAAAATATGCTTCGACGGCTGAATCGGCAACTCCAACGCGCAGCCTGACGGCCACGGAGGGACAACAATTATCCACGAAGACTGCAACCGAAGATGCCACGGGCTCTCCGCTTCCGACGTCGGACCCAGTAGACCCAAGCATTGCGGTAGAGGAGATGGAGGATTTGCAGAAACAGGCGGGGGGGACTGAAAAACACGGCGACTCGCTTTGTGGGACTCAGGAGGAGTCAAATTACCTTGACACCACGCACAAAGCGGCCGGAGACGAGGGAGTGGAACAAGCTCCAAGGGCGAGAGGTCCCATCGTGAACGAAGACGGCGTGGGCATGCCGGCCACTGCGGCATCATCACGAAGGGAATCCATTTCCCAGGAGCAGCGAAAGCTTGCAGGGTCGGCCGATGAGGGAGAGGCCGGAGACAACTTGGTCACAGAGGATGGAGATGGTACAATAGAGGGAAATTGTGGTGGTGCTGCTGTCGTTGTGTCGGAGGAAGCAGATCCTGGCCGTACCGTCGGCGGTGCCGATCTCCATTTCCGGAGTGTTGCAGATCTGGCCGAGGTGCTGCGAATTGAGGTCGACAAGCTGAGGTTGGAAAAGGCAGAGCTTGAGGATACTATAGCTCAACTTAACGTGGCAGCCGCTCAGCTGTACCTCGTGGAGTATGAGCAGATGAAGGTACGACATTAATACTGAATCATTGCGGGATGTGCTAGAGGCCACCAAAGAAACATGGATACTGACATGAGGCCGATATTTTCATGCAATGTTTTACCCTTTTTGTGTGCATATTATGCAGTACATGTGCCCAACTGCTTCAAACCGCGGGGAAAGTTGTAAGTTGAAACTGTAGTAAAGAAAATGAGGTGCCTTCCATGACGGTTGGAAGGAGTCCATGACGGCATATATAATGTGCTAAACGATAACATAATACAATTTCTCACCCCTTAATTCTGGCCACTGTTCACTCAGGCGAAGTGCCGTCAGCTGAAAAGGGTTATTTTTGGGCCCGCTTCTAGACCGGCCAACGCGGAATCGGCGTACGGCCACTCCTGCCAGGAAGTAGTGCACCGATTGAAGGTGATTGGCGTTAAGTTCTTCCGACGAAGGATTGGCGGCGTGATGGGAGAGAAGTTTTTCCCGGACGGTCTGGCCAGGGCGTTAACACTCATCGGTCGACCGCGCATGACGCAGGGGTCGCAAACGGCGCCCGTAGATCGACTTGGGCCACTCTCACGAAAAGGAGATTCGCCAGAT
Organism: Ectocarpus sp. CCAP 1310/34; assembly: GCA_902602495.3. NCBI lineage: Eukaryota > Phaeophyceae > Ectocarpales > Ectocarpaceae > Ectocarpus > Ectocarpus sp. CCAP 1310/34. The sequence continues at coordinate 33,746 of CACKRE030004114.1, forward strand.
TTACCCAGAAGCAGAGACGTTCACGTCCAGGTTGCCGGGGGTATCGACGTGGAAGACGAACCTTTGATGGAACAGCAGGTCTGGCTGCGGTTTGAATCAATATCGTGTATACCGTGAATTGTAGTCTGTAGCTTTGGGATGGGTCTTCCCAGAAACAGGGGGGTACCGTCGATGAGTATCCATTCGCGATGACGCCTGATGCTCCGCGTTTATGGTATCGGCGGCTTCTTCCGCACTATTTCAGTACCCCTTCGCAGCTGTCGGCAATGCGCTCCCTGTCATGTTATCATTTTGCAAAGTAGTCTCGACGTCTAGACCAAGCCCTAGAACGAGTGAGCAGTAATGGCATCGACCCCAACCTTGAGGTTACTTCAGTACAGTCCCCCCTCCGCATTCCTACTTCAACGAAGTTCTACCAAACCCCAGGTCGATCGCAAAGCACTCTAAAACATCACACGCACCACCAGGTGTACGGTCTGCTAGGCAAGCTAGATCTCCTCCTGAAGCGACGCGAAGACGTGCTGTGGGCGTACCATCGAGAGGCAGAGGAAGGAGCCCGAGAGGCCAGAGCCCTCCTTGCTTCAGCTGCAGCTCAGCACCACCCAGGCCAAGCTTGGGGAGTGTCTCGCCCGCCGAATGTCCGACAACTTATCGGTGGACGGGAGGGGTGAGTCCCGGCTCCTTCCGTGCTTTCGTCGTGCGAGCTTGCGGGGGAACGCACTTGGAGGGAAGAGCTGGGTATGCCACGCGAGATATACGCTCTGTAGCAGTAGACCATGGGCTTCAGCCCTGCAAGATTCACGCTCGTGCGCGAAGCAACAAAAGACAAACAGCGTGACAGCCCTTCTCCCCTTCCCTGCCCCAAATCGCTTCGGTGCTGGACTCTTCTTGAACTACCCCGTCAACCAGCCCGGCGGGAGCACCGCGACCAGCGATCAACCCAACGGACCTTCTCTTCACGGCTGCCGTAGTCCTTGACAGCGTGACAGCAGGAGCTTCTGGACCCACCCCGGAACCTACCGTCGCATCAGCACCCACCCCAGAGAAAAATCCTTCAGCTAATGGTGGCAGCGAGAGCCGTCGACAGAGGTACTCGCCAGCAGAAAAGGCGCTTCTGAAGCTTGCAGATGAAGTAGTCGCTGCGCTCGACGTGGAGCAGCGGCGATCGGACGCTTCTGCCGAACGCCGACGCTTTGTGGCAGATAGACATAACAACTTCGGGGACAGCCGAACTCAAGCACTGGGGCGGCCACCGCTAGGAGTGCCTCCTCTGATTTGGGCAATGGAGATCCACCTGGTAAGTGTGAGGCTGCCTTCGTTGTTGCCAGCTCTCGTAATTTTCGGGCAACTTTCGGTATAAATGACTCTGTGACATGTATTTTCTGCACCTGTCCCCCCCCTCGACTTCGATAGGTGGGCAAGCTAGCAAGGGCATTTAGGACCGCGGTTGAGGCGCGCGGATTCGAGCGAGAGGTGGAAGACGCGAACTTGGTGGCGGCGGTCACGCTGGGACGATCGTCGCCACCCTCATCCAAAGGCGGGAAAAACGATTCCGGTCCCCCCTGGCACCTGGAGCATCGTATGCTGTCCGTTCTTCGGGGAGATGAGGACGAGGAAAAGGAGCGCCGACAACGGGCCCAGCGTGAATTTGAAAACGACGAAAGTTGCACGATGGTCAACAACCAACGGGAGCAGCAGCGGTTCGGATGGGGCGCTGATACCTATTCCCCGCGCCGGAACCACCGTCCCAACACGGGCAACGGTGGGATGGATGAAGGCCAACCAAATTATGGCTCATCCCCGACAACCTCGCCGAGGAGGAAAGAGGGCCTCGCACGAGGAGAGCAGTCTAGACCTGACTCGACAAAAGGTCGAAACGGTGTCCGAGACGGTCGTCACGCCTCCACCTTCAATCGGCCCGGGACCATGGCGCGTGGCTCTACCTTTGAATCCAGAGCTAGGCAGCAGTATAGCAGCAGCAGGACCGTCGACGGGAACGCTCGATGTCTCCAGAACCAAGAGCAGCGTGAGCAGCAGCGACAAGACTCGGCGGCGGTTGCTCGCGTTGAGGCCGCAGTTTTCGACACTGTCAGGCCGTCCCGTCTGCACCCCAGGCCAGGCTCGGCATCGTTCGAGGGCCGTAGTGGCCGGGTCGGGTTCTACGAAGGGTGCAGCGCCTTGGCGGCGACTGAACGCCTCCGTCCCCAAAGTGCGCGCCTACCCGAAGCGCATGACAAGTTTTTAGGTGAAAGAGGAAGAACCACCGTTGGTGGCCACACGGGGGCTTCCCACGCCACGCCTTCGGATGCTCATTGCAGCGCGCGGCGGGCGTTCGAAGGCAACTCGACATCAGGACCAAACGGGGAGGAGCGGCCGGTACGCACGACGATGACCACCGTCGCTCTCACCGCGAACACCACGGCCCGCCGTCCTTGCAGTGCTGGCGGTCGCGTTGTCGACACACGCACCTGGTCTTCAAACAGCAATGTGGTCGAAGCAGGCACCGGCGTGTTTCGCTGCCGTCCAAACAAGACGACTCGTGCGGCTGTTCGGTTTGGAGCCTCTGCCACTGAAGGTGGCGTGCCATCTTCGCAGCTCGTTCCGACGCATCCTGGGGCAGTCCCCCGATTCCTACTCCGGAAAGAACGGGAGTTGTTGGAGTCCCACCGGCAGAAGCAAGCGGCGGTGAATGGGCGATTTGAGGTCGTCCCCGACCAGGCCGACGATATCGGTGGTTGTGGCGACGAGGGTGTTTCCGGTCATGCTGTTCGGGGCTGGGGGGGTGATATTGAATCAGATAGACGAGATATGAGTGCATCGGAGATTAGTGATCGGTGGGGTAGAGAGGTAGGCGACACGCTTGAGCAAGGGGGTGACGGTGGTAGCGGCGCCTACGGCGGCAGGGTACTGTTGTCTTCCGTGAGGCTGGACGATTCTATGGACGGGGAAGGATTGTTGCCGGATGCTGGCGAGCAAGCTTTCTTTGACGCTTGGAAGCCGACGGGGTACGATATCGACCTCAGTCGGTACGACTGATGTGAATGCATTCTGAAAGTATGTCGTGGTTTTATGTTCATCGTCATGGTGGAGTTTGCTGGCACCTTTCTTTCGCGCCATACGGTGGCTCCGTTTCGCACGTTGGGTAGCACCGCCTGTATCTGAGACACGTACAGGCGCCTCGTATCAAGGGCAGATCCCCACCGTGTTGCGACCCTCTGCCCAAAAGGACAAGGCTAGGGACGTGCAAATAGCTACAGGCACGTTGTGCTCCTCTTGCATGCCCACCCTTTAGGCGGCTGTTCCATGCGGCAACTACTGCTTCAAAGTGTTTGCTACAATCAAATTGCAACGCACATTTTCATGTCAACCTTCAGGCTGCGGTTCCCTCGTATAACAAAAAAAGACTACTTGTACACCTCAGTGCATGGACTCCATCGTGATGGCACCCCCCCGTCTTGGGGCTCCCTGTGACCCAGACCCTCCGTACAAAAAAAATAACGAGTACTGCACAGAGCACTTGTACAACAGCAGTACAGTCAATCGTGCTTTCTCTGCTGATCGATAGGCAACCATTTCCAATACACATTTTGAGTTTTCTGCAAACGAGGCTGACGCATGCTTCTTCCATATAATATATATCCCATGGCCCATTCACGTGCGTCGAGCGCAGAAAGAACCATAGACGCACACTGGGTACAGCCGATCTCGTCCACAGCAGTCATGTCGGCTGCTGAAAGACATGCAGCGGCGCAACTTCTTGGATCGCGGGGGGTTAGGGGGTACTCCTACTGCTGTATCACAAGCGTACAACAATCGACGGAACCCCCCGAAATCTCGCCGCGTCATTGGTGTTGGATCCGTCGTGCATCATAAACGCATACACACACGGAGCGCTGGCACTATGGCCCCGCGACCGGGACAGATACTTCCTTGGGTGATCCTTGCCCTTATTCAGGGGATCGGCACGTCATTTGGAACGCTCACGTCCACAGCAGCTCGGCACAGCACAAGCCATGCAGCGTCAAGTCGAATCATCGGGACGGGGAAGTCTCTCAGCATGTCAGCGACAGGGCCGGCTGCAGCAGCCCCTGAAGGCGCGGTTATTGTGGGCGGAGGGCCCTCCGGGTTGGCAACAGCACTGATGTTGGCCAAGAGAGGATGGAGTGACATCTCGGTGATAGAGAGGATGCCTTCGGCGGACTATTTCGATCCTAGGGTCGCCTTCGTGTGAGTTATTCGCAGCATGTTTGGTTGAGTGCGTCTGTTGTTGGCTGGTCAGCAAACGAAAGAGTTACCAGTTGCATTCATGTTGCAGTGTAAGGGTCTTCAAGGCTAACGCTCAAAGCATAGACTGGAGAGAAGGGAGAAGTTTGTTTGGGCCTCCCGCGCCGATATTCGCGATGGTTCAGACACTGAACCCGCCTGATTGCAACTCAATAAGTAGATTTTCAATGCAAAACCACGAGACTGTCGGTCGGTGCCAATAAATTAAATCGATTGTGTTGGGAAGAGCGGTGGGCTGCCTGGTGGTCCTGCTGCCACATTCTTGCGAAAGGTGCAATGTTGCGAACACCACGAATCTTTGGTATATTTTCATGGTGATACGGAGGTTGATTCTCCCCTATGGTCGTCTCACCAATGCAACACTTGGTTCAACAGCAAAGCGGTCCAACCCACAGCTGCTTGTCGTTGGCACCACATTTTGTAGGGTCGTGGGCGTCACGAGCCATGTACATGGAGTCTGATGGAATTTCTTTTTTGTCCTTTTGTCTGTGTCTCACAAGCACGGCAGAATGTGCGTGAGAGAGAGAGAGAGAGAGAGAGAGAGAGAGAGAGAGAGAGAGAGAGAGAGAGANGAGAGAGAGAGAGAGAGAGAGAGAGAGAGAGAGAGAGAGAGATAGGCACACACACAACGGCAAAACGACCACCGTCTACTGCTGTAGTCGGCAGCGGACAGACGGTGCCGCACTCACAACCCTTTTGACCACGTAAAAAAATTCAACTGTTTCCGGTGCTTAGGAAGTTGGTACGTGTTGCTTAGTCCAGGGCGAACTTTTCCTCGTGTTGTCAAGTATTTACATTCCCATATTGAAGTACTTCTTTCCGATGCATGCAGCATTCTCCAAATAGTCATTATTGGGTATGTTGTTGTCTTCACATGTGGTGGGTTTTTTTTTTTTTCAGTTTTGGGGACGCAATAAATATATCGAAAGACTCCACGACAAGGGTCGCGCTCACTCTCACACAACGGGACACAACATCGTACACCTAACAGCCTCCACGCATCTGGTTTTACAATAGAAACCGATTGCCGTCCTTGGCTGCACCAACAGATATCAGATCGACAGGAGAGGGCAGTTTTTTTTGGATGCGCATGGACTAACAGAGAAGGTGAGGATATGCGCGGGTACGGTTGCGCACGACACTTTGTACTTGGTAGTTTTTTCCAAGGTAGGTATATTCCCACCCTCAGCAATACGTCTGTTGGAATTTCCCCGCCGATGAAATGGGGGTGGGCAACAGGTGACGTTCTCCTAGGTAACCTTGCAGCGACACTCGGCTCACACGGAGCCTACCAAACCGCATTTGGCGAGCGATGAATCAGGGCCTCCGTAGACTACCGTGTCCGTGTTCAATATTGACGCAGCGGGGCAGGCACGCCGAGAGAGAAGACAGACTGGTGGTGGGCAACTATGTGGCCGTAGTGCCAAGAAGCCCTACTCACCGGGGGTTCTTGTTTTGGTTGCCCATAGTGAGCCTGATATTGAAGCTTTTCCCCAGCAAACAGAACACGTTTACCGTTGTCACTTTCAAGAAATCCAACTCGCCGTACGCGCGTGTGTATTTGAGCCGTTTGTTTTTTTTCGCGGGTTTGTGACCTAGAAATACCGTACAACTCCGCAACCAACAGTGACGTACGTCGCTGAGTTTGGCATTCATGCATTCCCCCAATCCCCCTACCACCGCCCCATTGGCCCGAAAAAAAAGTCCTGCAAATGTGCCCCTCGTGTGAGGGATCTTCGTGCTCAACGCAGCAGCACGCGGTGTGACACTAACAGCGATGTTTTGTGTTTTCTTTTCATGTCAATACATCAGATCGAGCGAGCGGCCGTGTTGGTGCCCTCTGTACGAAAACCTGGATTTGCTATATCCAATCATCGGTCGATTTTGCCAACAGTTGGAAAAATATCCGAGAATTTTCTGCTCTCCACAACTCGTCGCCGGCTGGATGCTGGATGTAGCCTTCAGCACCACATGAACATCCTTCATGGTCTTAACGCCAACATGCCGAAACCGGCAACAACATGGTGTGATGCCTTGCACGTTAATAAGCATAACATTCTTCAAACATTTGGATGGCGTTTTGAGGAATCAGTGCTGTCCTGTCTAGTTCCTCAGCATGTGCTGCCACGCCTCATAGACCGACCGGCAGAGGGAATCTCGCTGACTAGAAAGAACTGCGTAAGTGCAAAAGCCGCTTCATACGACAACTTGCACTAAACAGCAAACACGACGAGCTCTCGCACCCGTACGCCCCCCACCCCCCCCCCCCCCCCCCCCC
>CACKRE030004114.1:46209-65296 GCA_902602495.3 Ectocarpus sp. CCAP 1310/34
GAGAGCCTGGTCCGGTGAGGACCCGGCGTGCTCCGTCCCGGCTTTGTAGGGATGCGAGGTCAATGGTCTAACGACACGGCATGCACGACTATGAGTACACCCCCCCCTACCCCTATTCTTCCTGATATTGGCTGGTCCACACCACAGGTCAAAACGTACCTAGCCGAAACATTTCCCCAGATCCCAGTGGCCAAGGAGATCGACGACGAGGAGCTCGCCCGCTTCGCGGAGAGCGAGGGCGGGCGGTTTCCCGACCCTCAGTACTGCCCGGGGCTCCACTGGCTCGTCAAGGGTGATAAGAAGAGTCAGGAAGAAGGAGGCGGCGGTGGAGTGGCCCTCGTGGGCGACGCGATCCACGCCTTTCCCCCTGATCTAGGCCAGGTGTGCCAATTTTTTTCTGACTTGACGGGTGATGTGGGTGGGGGCGTTGTTCTTTCATGTTTTGTTGTTGGTGTTTTTTGCTGGGGTGGGGCGTGAGGGGTGGTCGTGATTGGGGGTTATTCTGGATACGAGAGCCCTTTTCGGGGGACAAGGTTGGATGTTTTGACAATGGTATGCACGGAATGTTGTGGACTTTCGTGTGGACGCTAATGGCAGCAGCGGCGTGTATCGTTCCCTTCAAACGAAAGGGTTGTGCGTTTGAGGAATGGGATATCTAAGTGGTTTCTTGGTGCTTGAAAAAGGGATAGAGCTACACAGGAAGGCAGATGGTCGGGGTAGGAAGACCGACCATCTGCCCGTTTGACACGCGGCAGCGGCCGGTGGGTCGGTACAACCTGCTTCTTACTGCCCCGCGCTCCGCGATGCGCTGTGGTACACAGGGGGTGAATTCCGCTCTTGAGGACGTGGTCGTGTTGGAGCGCGCGCTGGCGTCCTGCGGGGACCGGGTGGAGGACGCGCTTCCCGAGTACGAGCGTACCCGAGCCGCGGACTCCAAAGCTCTCGTCAGGGTGGGTCGTCGTCGTCGTTGCTGTTGCTTGCTGGCGCTTCTGTCTATCCCAATCGCTCTGCAGCCGAGGATTGCTTGGTTTGTCGTGGTTCTCTGTCATTACAAACGCTCTGCGGCATTGAGAGCCGATGAAAGTGCTTCAAAAACACTGGTCGTTCTGTGACTACGTATTGGTCATGACAGCAAGGCCTCGTCATTTTGCAGCCAGTACTCAGGTCCTTTTGGGGTTCGCGATCGCTTGCGGAACACGGCAAAACTGAAACATAGCTGACACGCTGCGGGTTCGAATACTTGCTTTCCATCAATTTTTGCTTTCGCGAGAGTCATCAACAAGGCCACAGAAATAGTTCAGGTGAAGTGCACGTTTTGGCTTCCATTTTTCCTCCGCACGCTGAACGTGTCTCAGCGGCCTGATGCCCTTCCCTGCGTGTATGATGATCCTTGGCCCTCGAAACCGTCGTCTCCAAGGGAGGGATTTCCTCGAACGCGTGTATGTTGTTTAGGGCTGCTACTGATTATGCTTCATAATGGAACAAACTCCGACCACCTTGCCGCTGTGTCTAAACCAAAAATCTGCCGTGGTGCCCCGTTGGTTTCCCCGAAATTCCGAATTGACAGCTGTGCCAGATCGGTTATCCCTGGCAGTACAAGCAGCCGTACTTCTTCAAGCCAAAGCTTTGGACCGCCAACTTTTTGCTCCGGACGTTTTTCCTCAACAAGATTCTCCCCAAGATCTTCGGCCAGCAGGTGCGTTCGTGAGTGTTCGTGTGTATCTGTGTTTGTGTCCCTGTACGTGGCGTCGGTGATTATTAGCTGGCTGAATTACGGTAAGTCAGTGTCAACGGAACCGGAGCTTGAATACGTCCTCATTCGCGGGGTCCCCTGTGTGAGTTGGTGCTGCTTTTGTCGATAAATCAGTCGTTTGCGGTCGTTCGATGCAGGCTCTCGTTGATGATAGCCATCTTTGTGTTGGTTATCGTCGTCGTCAGGTCGTTATCGTAGTAGTCGTGCTGGCATTTTGCTGCACTGATACATACCTTCAACGGTGCTCGCGGAAATCTGCAAACGTGGCTTCTTCGCCCCTCGCTTCACACCTCGGCGGAAACAGTCAAGCCAATCCCCGTCATTCGCTATGTGTGGCGCGCGTGCTTTGTACTAGGGCGCAAGAGATCGAAGCCCCTTGCGGAACTTGAAACATAAGTAGTGCGTGACGAATGTGAAACCATTGGGTAGCCGGGATGCCCAATCAACCCATGGCTTATCTGGTGCGGCACAGCAACCGCAAGGATGATGACCGGATCCTGGTTCATCCTGGTGAAACGTAACCCGGGCCGCAAATTGCTGCATACTGGCATTGTAGGGATGCGAGGTCAATGGTCTAACGACTGCGGCATGCACGACTATGAGCACGACTATGAGTACACCCCCACCCCAATTCGGCAACCAGGTTACCGGGGTTTTTTATCTCTGTTTTTTTTTGTTGGCGGTAAGCATAATGGTGGTCGAGTAGATCATGTTGTGCGGGGTGGAGAACCCTCACTCTGCGCAAGGGGGATGATCGCACCACGTTATGTTTAAAATGGTCGAGTATCCTCGAGGCAGTTACACAGTGCTTACAACTGTCTCTGGAAGTGAACGCACCAGAAANCTTGGTGATGTGAGAGCCTGGTCCGGTGAGAACCCGGCGTGCTCCGTCCCGGCTTTGTAGGGATGCGAGGTCAATGGTGTAGCGACTACGGCATGCACGACTATGAGTACACCCTCCCCCACCCCACTGTTGATTGCCTGCAGGTATTCATGATGATCCAGACCCGATACGATATGCCCTACTCGAAGATCCTTGCCGACACAGACCGCACGACAAGGCGAATCTGGGGCACCGCTATCGCGATAGCGCTGGCGATCGTTTTCCGACAGCGCTTGGACGTGGCGGTGCGAACGCTCGCGTCGGCGACGTTCTCGCTGTTTTCGTCCGGTGCCGCTGTTTGATTGCCGCGGCCGCTGTCTGATTGGCTCAATATGCCGCGCTGCGTCGTCGCTGTTGTCGATGGATTTACGTTGCATTGTTTCTCTGGGTGGCTAGCCTGGCACTGCTTGACATTCGTTGTGGTTCGACATGCCTTCATGCGAAATGGCTTGATTGGTGGCCACTGCCGCTTAGTCTTCGCTTCGGTTATATATGATCCACGCGAATCAGCGTTCCTTGTTACATATGGTACTGGTATCAGGGGTGCGAGTTCTGAAGTGATGAATGTATTTTTAATGCTTTGGCACCTGCTTGCAGGCTTGTTGCTGCTGTGTGAGCATGTTGATCGCATCAGTATGTCCTTGTTTTGTTTCGGTTGTTCATGCGTGAATTCTTTGGGGTTTGTTATGACGTTGCGTTGTCTCGTCGACCTTATCTCGCCGCAGCTCTTGTCTTCTTTGTATTGTGCGGTCGTTTTCCTTCATAGGTGCATATTTCGAAGTCCATGGATATTTAAGCAAGCATCAAAGGCGGCGGAACGGATTAACTCGGTGTCCACCAATTAATGAGCTGTTGAACTTGACGTCCAGTTGCATCCGCTCTAGATCCAAGTAGCTAGGCTCGTGCCGCATTTTTTAGCAGCCCAGAGAGGGAGACACGGCAGAGGTGTGTGGTACACATACAAGGCTACTGCCCCTACTCTCTCTCTCTCTCTCTACACGCGAGATGTGATCAAATGGTTGTTTACATTAGTGCGCATGGATATTTCTTTCGTCTGTAAACAGGAGCATTGGTGCAAACTAGGGCAAACTCTGCGTCTGTTTTTCTTTGCATACGTCCAGGTTATTTTTCTTGACTAATAGTCTAGTCTCCGGGTGTCCTAGTCCTTTTTCGATGGAGACCGGATACTGTACTGTACTGTATGTTTCGTTGCTTCGCTATAGACCGACGGTGTGCACAGCAGACGGGTTTGTGTGGTGTACGCGATCATCCGATTTGTTTTTGGCATCGATCTCCACCTCCTTTCCTCATCTCTTTTGGAGTATTTGTTCGGGTGTACCAGCCGGGGTCACACAAGAGATCTGAAGGATTCTGCCCCAAGCCCCACCTCCTCGAGTTTCACAAACACCAACAGAGGACCATCGGCTCTCTGAACAAGACCTCCGTTCACCACAGCTTACTGTTTGAATGCGATTGCGACATGGGGTATACCCCAAGATCTTAGAGGAGTAGAAGCTGTTTCGACTCCCTTCGGTTGGTTCTTGGCCTCAAGCTAGTTGAGTGCCGGAAGAGAGGCAGAGAGGAGGGGGGCTCACGCTCCCACCTTATCTCGTCATACCGATCAAGTCCAACAACAGTGATCTACAGGTTTATTTCGTATGCGGCACGAATACGCCAAAGGCCGTTCTGATGAAGACGCCAACCAGATCATCGGGGCTCTTGTCTCGAGTATCGTCCAATGGATGTTACCTGCCTACCTGCCTGCTGTACCATGAACAGCAACAACACCGTTAAGCTACACATGGAGAAAAAATAACGCCCATGTCCTCAGCCTCGTTTTGTTTGCCAACGGGGTTGGGTTCTCGTCGCTTGGCAACGACGTTGTAAAACAAGCCGCCCCCCCCGGCTTTTGCCATCGGGGTTGGGTTTGCCTCGCTTGGCAACGACGTTGTAAAACAAGCCGCCCCCCCCGGCTTTTGCCATCGGGGTTGGGTTTGCCTCGCTTGGCAACGACGTTGTAAAACAAGCCAAGTCACTTCGTGAACTCGGCAACCAGGTTACCGTTTTGTTTATTACCTCTGTTTTTTTGTTGGCGGTGACCATAGTGGTGGTCGAGTAGATCATGTTGTGCGGGGTGGAGAACCCTCACTCCGCGCAAGGGGGATGATCGCACCACGTTGTGTTAAAATGGTCAAGCACCCTCGAGGCAGTTACACAGTGCTTACAACTGTCTCTGGAAGTGAAAGCACCAGAAAATAAATTAAGTCATACGCAGCTGTCATCCGTACGCAAGGAAGTAAGCACAAGATGCCGAACACCCTTAGCAGGATGCAGCGCACCCTTCATGCGACTCGCCGAATATCTCACGGCGCTTCGCGCTTGGTGATGTGAGAGCCTAGTCCGGTGAGAACCCGGCGTGCTCCGTCCCGGCTTTGTAGGGATGCGAGGTCAATGGTGTAACGACTACGGCATGCACGACTATGAGAACACCCATGTCCACAGCCAACTCCCGTCACACTAGCCCACCCCGAGGAGACGTAGATGCAGGGGAAATCATTCGAAGGGGGGGGCTATGATTCATCTGACATGGGATTTACCGGAAATTTATTGGAGACGCGGCTCTTCACAACCCACCTCCACACGCCCCTGTTGTGTCAACATCTGGTTGACAAGATGATTCTTAAAGTTGCCATATCAACCAAATAAATTGTTGAGTACGACTCTACTTGCTCGGTGGTCTTTTCCCCTGCAAAAGTTGAGCAACAAGCCCTGGAAACTGCCTTGCCACGCTCGTGTGAACCGCTCCAATATGTTTGGTGGGCAGCTTGTTGTCAGAAGCGCAGCGAGAAAAGGTTGACCCCAGGACCTTGATATATACCAGTATTAGAGAGGAGAGTAGGGAGCAGAAAGAGAGACCATGGTGCCCAGTGGGGGCTCCGTCTCCCAACTGCCCTACCAACACAAATTCACGTACCCCCAGGATCTCCGTGGATCTGTATCGAGAATCGAGTACCCCAAACAGCGTCCCTGCTCCGTACTCGATACAATCTAGGGAACTCTCCACACACATATCCCCGTAAAACCAACGGTCTAGACTATGTGAATAGTGCAGCAAAAAAGGGTCCCGATGTCCCGATCATTGTTTGGTAGAGGGTCAACACTCATCACAGCAAGCGAAGAGTCCTTGCTCCAAAAAAGGAGGTGCAGTCGAACTCAACGCCGATGAAGCTACCGCACGCGAAACAGCAGCCGAATTCCCAAGGTTCATCGAAGACACAGGAAAAGAACTCTCTCCATTCACATCGGGCGTGTGTACTATCACACGCTTGTCCACAAGTCCCACATGTCGCCCAAGCAAGAGTCATGCCGTCCACACGGGGCCTCAATGGTGAGCTGTTCAACCTTACGCAACTGCCTAGACAAAACCGGAAACTGCTTCAACATGAGTCCCGAACAGCTGTTTTGCACTTGCGCATCCGAATGCTTGAACGGGTGATGAGACCATGACAGTTTCAGTCAAGCCTTAAACTGACGAATGTACTCTCGGAAAGTTTCCCCGTTGGGCACTCCAAAACTACGAAGACGATCAATCCCCGGAGCTCTTGTCTTGGAAGCCCCATGCGCCCGCCAGTTTCTGGATGAAACATGTGTGCGTCGAGGGCCCCGCTGGGTCCTTGCGCAGATGAGCTTCTACCTGTTGGAAGATGTCATTGAGAAATTCCATGGTGGTACGGTTGCTTGGTTGACCTTCAACGACAGTAGCACGGACACGTTTGCGCAACAATGGAAGCCATCCGCTGACCCAGGTGGTAAAATGGAAGTTATGTTGACGCTTGACATCGGTTTTGGTGAGGATTTCTGCGACGACGAGCTGGCAGCTAGACGCGAAACGAGCAAATTCGTCAGGATCGGGACCAAGGGGCAAACGGTTAACACCATCAAGTTGTTCCGGCTTCAGCTTGTCCATCTTGTCTTGAATATGGATGATGTCTGCCTCTGCAGCAGCGCCGTCCGCAGCATCCAGGGCGTCCTTCCACACTCTGGCGCCCGTGGAAGACCCTGCTCGGCGATGTGACGGGTTTTCCTGCCGTAGAACTTGTGTATGTCGCAAAAGACGTGCGCTGAGGGGTGCTAACGAAGGTTGTTGCAAAGAAGGCCAAGAGGATTGTGAGGTTCCACCCGGGTGTTGTTATGAAAAGCACTGGCCGATGCTACCGGGAGCGGCGACGACGACGCTTTCGAAGCAGGCTGCACGACCAAAGCCTGGGCCGCTGGCGCTGGCGTCACCGCTGCTGATCCTACCGATAAGGCTGGCGCCTACGACACCACTGTCGCCCCTGTATAGACACCACAGGAGAGGCAGAAGCTCCAGAAGCACTCGAAGCTTTGTCGCGTGACAATGCAGGATCCGGCCGTTACGAAACAAACGGGGCAAGAGGTCGCTCCACGCTAGGGGAGGGATTCTGGGGTGCGGGCGATTGTGCATCCGTATCGGCAGTAGCATCCACAACATGACGAGGTGTCTGTGTCCAAAAAAGAGTCAGAACTCCCTCCAACAGCATTTCAATACGTGAGGCCCAAGGCGAAGTGTGTGATGCAGCTTGGCGCGGTGACTCAAGGCGCTCATCCGGAGTCAAGATAGGCGTGTGATGTCCATCGGCGACGTTTGGAGGGGCGTGACTTTTCACAGAGGCTGAGTGTTCTTGCAGTTGCATGTTGGCAAGCCTTTAAGCCAAGGAAGGCACAGATGGTTCTCCTACAGCAACAGGCGGGCGGGAAACAGGCGGTGGAGAATCGTGGAACTCTCCATCTGATCCGCCCCCTTCTTCACCCAAATACATGTGGCTACAAAATCACCTCGGTCTTACTCTACTCGCCTGTCACCGTTGCTGTGCTTCCGCTTCCGACCGGTACCACCTTCCACTGCCACGGCTAGTGGCCATGCTGCGGTCCTCGGTCAGGTTCCTGCTCCGACTGCAGCGGCTAGCCCTGCTCCGATCCTTGCTCCGGCTCCTGCTCCGGCTCCTGCTCCGGTTGCGGCGACATCCAGACGTAGACCTGTTAGCCCTGCTCCGATCCTCGCTCCGGCTCCTGCTCCAGCTGCGACGACGCGCTGGCGGAGACCTGTGGGTCCGGCTCCTAACGGCGCTCCGGCTTCTTCTCCTTCCGCGGCGACGTACGGGTGGAGACCTGTTGGACCGGCGACGATCCTCGTTCTCACTCTTCCTCCCGCCGCGATGACACGCAGCCGTAGACCGGGCATCATCCGTCAGAGCTTGATCCCCCCAACGTTCGCTGCCGGGCTTCCTCGAAGGCGTATCCGTAGACCGGGCATTTTCCGAAGGAGGTTGATTCTCCCAACGCTTTCCGCCAGGTTTCCTGGAAGGCGCAGCCGTAGACTGGGTATTGTCCGTCGGAGGTTGATCCCCCCAACGCTCGCTGCCGGGTTTCGTCGAACGCGCAGCCGTAGATCGGGTACTGTCCGTCGCAGGTTGATCCCCCCAACGCTCGCTGCCGGGTTTCGTCGAACGCGCAGCCGTAGATCGGGTACTGTCCGTCGCAGGTTGATCCCCCCAACGCTCGCTGCCGGGTTTCGTCGAACGCGCAGCCGTAGATCGGGTACTGTCCGTCGCAGGTTGATCCCCCCAACGCTCGCCGTCGGGTTTGCTCGAAGGCGCAGCCGTAGACCGGGTATCATCCGTCGGAGGTAGACCCCCCCAACGCTCGCCGCCGGGCTTCCTCGAAGGCACTGACGTAGACCGGGTATTGTGCGTCGGAGGTAGATCTCCCCAACGCTCGCCGCCGGGCTTCCTTGAAGGCGCAGCCGTAGACCGGGAATTTTCTGTCGGAGGTTGATCCCCCCAACGCTCGCTTCGGGGCTTCTTCGAAGGCGCTGCCGTAGACTGGGTATTGTCCGTCGGAGGTAGATCCCCCCAACGCTCGCCGCGGGGCTTCCTCGAAGAACCCTGCGTACCGTCTCCGGAACCACAACCGGAGGCCGATTTGTGACTCGTGGAATCCTCATCCGACGTTGAAGACGCCGGTGCCGTAAACTCCGAGTGATTGCGCCCCTCGCCCGAGCCACGGCTGAAGTGAGATGAGTCCCGTTGGGTCGCCTTGCCGTAGTTCGAGCTGGTGATATCACGCTGGTCGGTGGTCGAGGCCGCGCGGTTGAGAGGCGGCTGTAAGCCACCACTCGGGGTGACCAGGATAGATCCTTGAGGTTCATCGCGGAAAGTAGCCCGTCGTAAAGCATGTGCAAGCCTGAAAACGTTTTGCTGCTGGAAGGGCGTGAGTTTCTTGATGAACCCTTTGTTGAAGAGGGTGCCGAAGGTAACCTGCGAGATGGGCGTTGGGCGAACGGCATCCAGGACGACTTGGCGACAGGCTCCCCAGGCAGTGTCCGCGTCGGATTGGTCTTGGTGGTGGAACGTGACATCGCGAGAGGGCATCCCGACGCTGCGATGAAGAAACGCGATATCCGCCGACTGCCTGTCGTATGGCGCAAATGCGTCCTTCTCACGCACACCGTCGGGATCCGGCCTGGAGGTTCCACGGAGAGTGACGGAAAACTGCGGGGTGTCCACGGCCGGTCCTGACTCCATCGCACCTGTGCCCCTGCTACAATCAACAGATGCTTGAGCGCGCGGCATACGAGGATGTCCAACGGGACGAGGGTGGGGCGACGAGAGGGGCGGGCGCGGCGAGACAGCACTCGGGGGGGGCGAAACGGGAGAGGGAAACAGAGGTGGTGTGCCAGGCTCCTCCGGCAGAACGCCCGCTCGTAGCCTGTTGGTTCTAGCCATGATAGCTTGCACCTGGCGAAGACGTTCTTCAAACTGCGCTTGTTCCGCAGCCGCTTTCTCCTCCACCGCTGCCGCCGTTGCTGCTGCATCCGCTTCCTTCGCCGCCGCTTGCTTCGCCGCCGCTTGCTCCGGAGCCACTCGCTCCGCCTCCGCTCTCGCCGCTGCTGCCGCCGCTGCTTCCTCTGCAGCCGCTTTCTCTGCCACCGCCTCCGCCTCCGCGCGAAGATTCTCCGTCAAACGCCCGTGCCAGTGTTCGCTAAGTTGGAGCAATGCGTCGTAGTCATCGGGGGGCAAGCGAGAAATTTCCTCGTGCGACATATCTAGGTCGAAGGGGGGCACGGGACGAGGGACATCGGACGACAAACACGTTGACACAATATCTCGAAGAGTGATGTCTCCGTCACGAAAGGCAGCAGACAGGTCCTCCGAAGACGCATCCTGAAGCAAGGCCTGCACCCGAGCCAAACGGAACCGGGGGCGGCGCCAGATCCTCGACTCGTCCTCCACATCCTCCGAAGAGCTACCCGAGCCGCCCGAGGACCGCTGGGGCCCCTGGTCTTGTTGCTGGTCCTTCTCGTGCTCGAAGTCCACCAATTCTTTTTCCTGGCCGGACATGCGCTCCTCTTTTTTGATGGGGACAGGGTCGGGGTTAGGGCAACCGCTATTTCAGGAGAAGCAGCAGTAATGCCAGGAAGAGCAGAATCATGCACAGGCCCCAATGAAACGCGCAAAAATCCACGTGACAGCATACAGCCGGTGACAAAAAAATTGATGCACAAGGTGAAGCGGGTCCTACCAAGCAGCAAACGCATCCAAAATGAAACCGTGCCACTAGCAAACAGCCGCAGAGGCTAGTACGAAAAAGTGCCCGTGTTGGACGGAGATACGAGGTTGTCCGACCAAAGGTGCGCAGCGCAGCACGCCGCTCTACAGCAACCTTTGCCGAAGTGCGAGCACAAACTGCTGGGGGTTTACGCGGAAGAAGATTGGCTAACTCATGCTCTTTGATGGCGAACGATTCTCCAAAAAAGAGTGCCAGGAAACGAAAAATGGAGGGAAGACGGGTGTCGTGAAGCACGCCAAATTTCCGTGCGCACAGCGCCCGCCAACTCTCAGTGAGCGGAGTCAAATCTGAGTGTCTTCTCTAGCACGACTACACATGGCCAGCACCTGAGGCCGCTGTGTGCAAAGCTTGTCCGCCACTGCAATCACTTCATGCACCGATGAAACTGAGATAATAACTCGAGAAGAACGGCGGCTGAAAGAGAAGTCCCCTGTGGCATCTCGACAACCTCCTTTCGTGTATCCGTCGCGAGGTCCCAGTCTCGCAGACGCTTGGCAAATGCATCGCAAGTCGCCATCTCTACCAGAAGCGCAAAGAAGGATTGCCAAACCTAGTTTCTCGTGAAGTGGTGAGACCTAATAAGATGTGGGAAGTGACTGCAGAGATGGGAGTCCAAGCGACAACAGCAGGGAGAGTCCTGCGTCCAGCACTCGCTTAGCATTTATGCCGCTGACGCCAAACACGGAGGTGTACCGATTCTGGTAACAGTCAATCGACGGATGCCCTGCGAATCGGGTCTGCTCTAACACTCTCCACCTATAGAATTTATCCTCAACTGGGAACCTCCTGTGGCCAGGACGGGTACTTCGATTGAAGTATCACATAGTCGTTGGAAGATCGACTCCAAGAGGTGCTCTTAGGACTGACAGACATTGGTGTCCCTGGAAAAAATGTCCAAGTCAGGAGAAGAATGTGCACCCAAGAAGATTCAAACCAGTATCCTGCTGCTAACGCCAAATATGAAGGAGCACAAGCCGTAGATGGTAGCGTTGTCCTAGGGAAAGGAAAAGAAAAATGTCGGTTGATGCTCTTGCTCCACGAACGTGCAGGATGGCAAAGGTGCTTGTTTTACCGAGATAAGGTCTGAGATGAAGTAAGGACCCAACTTTCATCTCAGGGGGCACGCATAGCGGACAATTCTGATGTGGTATGGGTACTGCACCATGGAGGCATACCTCCTGACCATCCCACTTCCTATCAAAATTATATATACCCTATTCATGCCAACAGCCACACTCCTCAACAAGAACCCCTCCTGCCGGGGCATCCTCCCAGAACAAAATGATCACATCGAAACCCTCAAAGCAATGTTCTTCCGGTACAACAAAAAACCAAAGCCCAAATATCAAACACCGACAACATATATATGTAACGCCACAAACACTGCTTCACTGCTACGGGAATCTATGGCAAGACACCCCCCCCCCATAAGTGTCGATGGCAGTGGCAGATGATTCCGCGCAACGTCCAGGACTTTTGCATGCCTAAATACTTCCAGCCCATCAAAGCAAAAAACCAAAACCACGGCGGAAATGAGCTGCCAGAAAAGAGCAGAAAGAACACGAAAAACAGAGTACCCAATGCGGTCCGGTCAATACCGCCAGCAGCATGATATATTTTCCCAGGTAACGCCCCTCCCCCTAAACACAATAACATGTGACGCATGCCCAAGAGAAAACCCAACAACGATAGCCACCCTGCAGCTAGAAATGGGGGCAAACAACGTAGCGTCAAACATTTTCGACGCAAAGTCACGACGAATTTTCGGCGGACGCAAAAATTTGCCTTAGACAGAGGCTTTGTCAGGAAATCTGTTTGTTTAAGGTCTGATCGCACCTGAATGACTTTAATGCCCCCCGCGCTACACGCTCTCGGACAAAATGGTGTCGATTATCGATTTGCTATGAGTTCGGGTAGTAGCCGGGCTAATACTCGCAAGTGGATAGCCCCAACAATATCCTCGTGATCTAAAGATCGTGTTTGGAGGAGGACAGCTTGTTGTCACCAGCTCGGGAAGTAAACCGTTGATCCCAAGGACGTTGATATTAACCATGGTAAAAGAAGAGATTAGGGATCCGAGAGAGAGAGAGAGAGCGTGGAGCTCTGCTGGCGGGGTCGTCTCCCAACTGCCCTAGTAACACATATCAACGGAACCCCCGGAATCTCCGTAGATCCGTATTGATTATCAAGTGCCCCAAACGGATGAGCTGTTGCGAGGCACCTGAGTCTGTCGGAGTCAATAGGGAGTTGTCCAAACAATTGTGAGGCCCGCTGGTAATCGCGGAGGTTGAAGGAAGGATAGGGGTGAAAAATTACTAGGGGTTAATTCCATCCAGATCCCCAATCTCCGGTGGTCGCCCTGTACGCAAGATCATCAGCCAAATCGGGGATAATTTACATCGTGTCGTTGAGGCTTCAAGTGTGGTTCCGATCTATTTCCGAACGATAAGGAGCTTGCCTGTGCTTGGAGCTTTCAAAGCGCTGCGGCAGTGGCTAGTGTGAGGCCCACCGTGCACCGAGGCAGCAATGTTGTCGTTGCTGAACCTGCTACTGGAGCTGCCGCTGCGATGGTGGCAACAAGGACCGTGATTACTTCCTCCGCAGGAGCTGAGGCTGCGGTTACAGTGAGGTGGGGTGTGTTACCAAGCGCGGGTGTTTCCTCCGCTACGACTGTGGGGTTTGCCTGCACTGTGGACATGCCTCCTTAGCGGTTGGTGTTGCGGGCCTTGCGGATCTTGGGAACTCGGCGATCTTTACCACACGTTTCTTCTTGGGCGTCCGGGGGAGCCGCGGCGCTTGTCACCCTTCCGTCCTGCCCCACCGCCCGAGAAGGTTGTTGTGAAGGACTGGCGGGCCCCGCGGGCTGCGCTGGATGAACCGGTTGAGCTAGCGCTCCCTCTTTTCACGGCCGGGAGCGGAGCTGGAGCCCCGTCTCCCACGGCCGGAAGCGGTGCCACGTCGTCCCCGGCGAGAATCCCGTCGTCCTCGGGACGAAGCTAATTGGCATGAGCGGCCGCGTGGGTTTCGGCGACGGCCGTGCGGAATGAAAGGTGGCGCCAGCGTGATATTTTGGGAAGTATGTCCCATTCGGATCGTGTCAAATTATGGCCAGCCAAAAGCGAGCAGCGACGGGCTCGGACGGTGCTACCGGACTTACTTCGTGGGTCTGAATGCCCAACGGTTGGACCGGAGGGGGGGTACTCCACGGAAAAGCTGGAGTAAGAGTTGGGACAATCGATATCAACGGCGAAGCCGGAGGGAACTGCTTGTGGTGCCGGCATATGCGCCGCTTCCAGCGTTGTCTGCAAAGTCCGTCATGATGTCGACCAGCGGTTGGACGGCAGCCTCTGTCGGTGTTTGCGGGAAGTGTTCGGGCGTGAGGGATGGCGGCGCGTAGGTGAACATGCGTAGCTGAAAAGCAGCGAGAGAGGGTACAGCGGCAATCGTCAAAGCAGGAACCAACATGGACACTGACGGTTTGCCTACAACTACCAGCATAGCAGTAGTGTCGCTGTTAACATGAACGTGGGTGCGCGAGGTCCATTTCAGGGCGGGTTGCTGGCGGCTCCACAGAGTACACCTTCAACTACGTTGCGCGTTGCTGGCGCTCATGTGACTTCGTCAGCGGTGTGGGCTGTGTCGCCGAATAAACATTTATTGGTGGTAACTACTCTGTAATCCAGCAACACAAAAAATGTCACGAGAGCAGGGGGGCATACCATCGTCGCCACAAATCGTTGCGGCAGTGACCGCGATGGGCACAAGTTAGCATGTTCTTCCTTGGCAACTTTTTGCGTGTGCCGGGGGCAACTTGCTGTGGGTATCTCTCTCGATCACATGCGCGACCCCTCCGAGAAGCATGCCCGAACAGGTTGATCGGGGTGTTCAGGCTCGATTTCCCTTGTGCTGCTGACAGCGGAGGGAGCGTGCCCGACGGATACTCCGGAGGCGGTGTTGCTCAAGTCGGCAGAGCCGGAGATTGGTGCACCCAGCTCGTACCAAACGCGCTCTCAACGGCACGGCCGGAGTTGCGTTGGGGATCTCCTGCTTTTCACCGTGTGGACATGTGGCCGAGCTCATGAGAGCGTACGGACCGCGGGGAAAGTGTCCGCAACCGAGGAGCTAGCACAGTTTAGAGAGGAGAATCAGCCACGGATGTGCTGCATGCATTATCATCGATGACTATTGCCATGAAGGCAAGTGGCAATATATCATGGGTTGACAGCAGCGAAGCTGGGATCGGGTGGGAATCCACAACAACAGGAGCTTTTGCGACAATTGGTCAAAATTGGTGCCGCCTCGCCAAGCGGGTTGACACGGTCGCAGCGCGAGCTAACAGGTCTAGTTGGGCTACCAGCAGTCTCGAAGCCGAAAATGGCAAGTGCGGTAGGAACGGCCATGGCGAAGCAGAGCTGCTTTTGATTCACTTTAATTAGCACTGGGCCTCATCTAGTTGAGCGCCGGAAGAGTGGCAGAAAGGAACAAGGTTCGCGCTCCCCATCTCTGCCTCGTCATATCTTTTAGGTCCAACAGTTAAGGGTGCCAATCGGTCAAATTTCCTATAGGAAAATTTTTCAAAAAGTGACCTGGATCTCCCAGATGGAAAATCGCTCGAGCCAATCAAATCACATAGAACGCGCCGAAGAACCCCGACAGAACCAAAAACACCCGGTTCCCACACACGAGTGCGACCGCTCTGCCTCCTCTCTCTTAGCCTTCTCCTCCTTCAGCGCCTCGGTGCTCTCTCGCGCGAGCTCCTGAGCAATGCTGCACCCAGCGGCGCTCGCCGCCTCGCGCTGTCTACTTTCGATCAACTCCTGCTCCTTTTGTACCAGCGCTTTCTGCGCGACGGCAACACCGCCCCTTTCGACCGCGCGCTGTGTGTGCGCTGCTCCGGCCGCGTCGGCAAAGGTCCGCCCCTCCCCCTCTATGTATTTGCGTTCGTTTTTCTTGAGGTTGCGACGAATTCGATTTTTTCCTCCCGCGCCGAAGGCCGAGCGTTTGCGTTTGTTGGGGACCTCGACCGCGGTGCTTGGCGTGCTTGACTGGCCATTTTCAGACATGCGGTTCTCGCTGGTAGTTTGTGCGATTCTAGTTCGGTTTCTTGCGTTGTGTCGCTGAAAACCCGAGGCTGTGCGCTGCGGATCCGCTGTTCTACGATCACCAAACGCGGCCACGAGCGTGAGCCTTCAAACCGAATTTCATAGGGTTTTCTGTGTTGTTCGCCCGCCCTTTGAACGTCAGTAGAAAACGAACCCGCAGTCACGTGTAGATGACCTGTCTCCAGATGTGTGTAACGTATGAAGAGCCACATCGCTGCCTGAACGCAGGGACTCTTGAACAAACATACGGAGGAAAAAGTATACTTTGATCGGTATGATTTCAAGAGCTGAGCTGATAACCAACAACCCGCGTGCCCGCCCCTTTTTTCCCAAAATCCTCGAATAGACCGGTCACTTTTTTGCCGCCAAAATCGGCCCGATTGGCACCCCTAACAGTAATCTATGTACATGCGACACGAATACGGCAAAGGCTGTCCTGCTGATAACGCCAACCAGATCCTCGGGGCTCTTGCCTAGTATCGCCCTATGGATGTTTCCTGCTTACCTCAAACAGCACCACACCATACGAGCAAAACCTTTCGAATCATGGACTGCCGAGTTATCATGGACTTCCGAGTTAATTCAACACGATCAACAGCCCCAAACCTAACACGAGCAGACAAGCAATGGCCTTCGCTTCAGCGTGCACCCGCCGTGTGCTCCGACATGGTCTTGCACGCACTCCAACCGGCTGTTTCCATCCGTTGACAAAGGCTCTCTTCGGCCCGTTGGGTTACGGCCGTCGCTTACCAGTAGCAATCGACCAAACACGAATTAGTGAGACTTACCCGTGACGCCACTGCCAGCCGAGGTGCTGGTTCTTCCAGCAGCGGTCGAGCCCGCCGACGAGGAAGGCCTTGCTCCGGCCAGCTTCTTCCCCATCGCGGCCGAGTTCTTTGTTATGAACTCCCCGATGTCCCCACCGCCGGTCTTCGAGGACGATGGCTGATCCATGCTGGTACGAGGTTTCGATGTTGGCGGTACTGCTGGTGCTGGTGCTTGTGCTGATGCTTGTGCTAGTGCCGATGACGGTGCCGGTGCTGGTGCCGGTGCTGGTGCTCGTGCCGGTGCTTGTGCTGCTGGCGCTGCTGGTGCTCGGGTTGGCGGGGAAGATTGTTGTGCTGTGGTGACGCTACTGCTGTTGTTGCCGCCGTTCTTGTTGCCGCTGCTGCTTTTGGACCCTGGGGACAAGGATGCTTGCCGTTCACTTCGCTCGGCTGCGGCGCGCTCTTCCTCTGCTTTTGGAGCGGGAGCGAGAAGTTTCACGATGGACTGTCCGGTAAGAACGGGACCAGTTGTGACGCACATGTAGAAAAAAAGGTTCACGTCTTGCTGCTGAGTAGGCCCGGGAGCACTCTGGTGTGTACTTGTGGCGAAAAAATATGGTCTACTGCTTGCCTCCAGACGCTGCAAACACCTTAGATGAGAAGGCCGTTTTTTGATACGTACGCAACTTGTGTCTATTCGTTTTCAACTGCATAGCAAACAACCCCACGGCCGGACGGAGCGAGCGATCAAAAGTGCATCCCTCAAGCGACAAGAAAGTGAGGCCATGAGTGTGCTGCGGACCGTCACAAGGCGCCGCCCTCGCACCTTTCTTAACCTCGACGCGAAGTTTCTGCCCCAACTCCCTTTCCTCCCTGAGGACGAAGCGCCTCTTCACCAGAATGTACCTCCGTTTCTCGAGCTCGGCCTAGTTAGTTGTCGAACGAAATGAGGGAATTTCGGCGATGATACACAATTCTTGTTTAATGCTCACGATACAACACGCGGTAGATAAAATCTCACACGGTTGAGCTTGAAAATGGCATGTGCCATACGACTTACTTCTCTATTGGCCTTCCATGGGGCCATGAGCACGCCGGTTCACGCACGCGAAGAAATCCCACGTCTACCCAGACAACGTATGTACGTTAGATACACCATATTTGAAACACACGCACGAACACTGCAACGAAACACGTGTCTTGGCGGAGCACACGCATAGCACAGCAGGGACCATCAGTGACGCCATGGTGTTGATGAGGAAATGGGAAGAGGGAGAGCGTAACACACTCTTGGCAGCAGCAGCAACAGCACTCACTCGACCACATCAAGTCAATCCATGTGCCACTTGGTTCGACAGACGCCGCGCACACGCACGTAGGATCATGACTTGGGGGACTGGTAGATTCGTTTTATCCTGCTCTTACGGCGCAAGCGTCAACATATCGCACCATATGGCACCGCAAAGGGAGTTGCGCACACGCGCGAGAGTGGAGGGGAGGGATATAAACTGAAATCTTGAAAACACACGTAGAACGAGGGACCATGATGTCAGCGGTAACAAAAATTGCTATGCATAGGCCAACGTGTAAGGCATGAAGATTCCAGACGTTGGCTTCACCACTCTGTTGTACAGGGCACTACTCAGTCATGGTGAGTGAAAAATCATACGTTCGTGCGTACGGCTACATACTTCCAACGCCATCTGCTGCTGCTGCTGCTGCTGCTGCTGTGGTTGTTTATCAAGGCATGCTCTTGAGATTCCGGCGCGTCCGGCGTAGATTTGCTCACCTTGTCCACGATACCCAGGTACGTGCCTTCGTCGGCCAGGGCTCGGTCCACGGCCTTTAGCTCTAAAACGACATCGCGCACCTTCTTCGCCAGTTCCTCATCAGAGGGGGTGGAGTCGAGGACCAGCCGCATGTCATCTACACGGCGGGACAACGACGAAGAAGAAGGAGGGTGGGACGGGGTCGTGGCGACTCTTTTCTTGCCACTCTCCCCCGGCGGATGCAGCCTCTTCTTGTGGTACTGGGGGTGTTTGCTGCTGCTGCTGGGTTTGCCGTGCACATGAGCATTGTGCGCATTCTTGCCCGGTTTCTTGCTCCTGGTCTTGTCTTTATGCTTGCCACTGATTTTCCCCGTGCTCTCGTCCATACTCCGCTGCCGAACCGTGTCTCAAACAAAGAGTATTGAGTGAAGTCGGGCAGGCCGGCGCTCCAGTAATTGAGGTTGCTGGCGAGCTACGCGATGGGGCGCCGCTTTCTTTCAGGCTTCCCAACACGCGCACCCTCAACGAATGCTGTGTAGGGCGTGGTTGTGGCGTGAGTGACGGATCTGGTATGGGTGCTGCGGCGATGGCCTTGTAGCACTACTACTGCCTGTAGCACCTGCAGCTAGTACCACAGCAGAGCTGGTCATTCTTGTAGGGGGCCCTTGCGGTCAATATGCGGCGGGTTTTTGATGGTTCTCGTCAAACGTTTTTGGTTCACATCCGGACATTTGGGGATCTCCTTCAGTCGGTCAGTGTTTGCTGTAGGTGTGCTATTCCACAGCAGTCAACGATACGCTGACACTGGGTGAAGCGTAAACTTAGCGCGTACACCATGAACCGAGCGACCCCAACGTTGTTGCGCAAGGCCTCTGGAGGTCAATCGGTCTGTCTACAACATCGCGGAAGGCTCCTTCCCTTGCGTAGATGTCTTGCTGCTTGGGGTTCCAGCTTGCAGATAGAGCCCGGGGTCCAACGCGCGTTGGAGGAGGGACGCCCGATCGTAGCCCTTGAATCCACCATCATATCTCACGGCATGCCCTATCCGGAAAATTTAGCCATGGCCAGGTGTGTATGCGGGAGAGAGCGAAAGAGGGAGGGAGGGACAGGCACAGAGGGAGAGAGAGAGAGAGAGAGAGAGAGAGAGAGAGAGAGAGAGAGAG
>CACKRE030004114.1:65710-78103 GCA_902602495.3 Ectocarpus sp. CCAP 1310/34
GAGAGAGAGAGAGAGAGAGAGAGAGAGAGAGAGAGAGAGAGAGAGAGAGCGAGAGAGAGTGAGAGAGAGAGAGACGTGCATGCTGCAGACATTCAGCGTGTACAGAGTAAGTAGCCTATGGTCCATGGACAACCAAAATCATGATAGAGTCTTGTTTGTGTCACCACTAGCACGAAGTCATTCTCGTTGCGATGTTGCACAGTGATATAGCTAATAGCGGCACCCTCAATGGCTCCACGTCGTAACCAACGGAACCAATTTCTTGCTGGGGATGCAGCAGGTATGTAGTTCAACAAAGTAGCAGAGTTCCTTCCACTACCTTACTTAGACCCACGCCCCACCATCAAACCTCGCAAACAGGGGGGTCGAAGATATCATCAGGGAGAGAGGGGCAGTCCCCGCAACGGTGGCCGTCTTGCAGGGTCGCCCGCACGTTGGGCTCACGGCGTCTCAACTGGAGTCTCTTGCTGAGGCCGGGCCTCGCGCGAGGAAGTGCTCCCGGCGCGACCTCGCCGTTGCCCTCGCCCAGGTGCGCGGATGGGAGTCAAGAAATCACGAACGTCTGCACCAATCGCACATTATTTATGCAGTCGTGTCGGCACGGGCACCGGCTGAACTCGTGGTGATGTAGATGGACAACCTGGTTATTTTGAGCAAGTACCCATGAGCTTTTTTTGTTTTTGTTTTTTCTCCCATCATTTGACTCTGCCGTCTGCCTTTATCTAAACAAAAAACTTTTGCTCTTTTTAATGCGAGCAATTTAAAAACGTCAAAAATTACAGAAATACGCTTATCTTCCTCTGGCCCCTATCCTCCACTTCTACTGGCTAGACGACCCAACCGGGGTCACATGGGAGGGGGGGTTGGACCCCCTCCTGCGGTTCATGCCTGAGGTATTTTTATCGCAAGAAGGGTACAGCAATCCCTTCCCTCGCGACTTACGAAGTCGATTATGGTCTACTAACAAACGAGCTTTGCAGCGCGTCGCTTTCATCCTAGACCAGGATTTATTTAGTGAGAAAAAAACTCTCTCTACCGGGACTCGAACCCATGACCTAGCCCTTAGCAGGCTGCGAGGCTACCCACTAGACCACCGGGGCGACCGAGTGGTGTGTATGAGGCCTGGGTTCTTTCAGCGATCGTTTTAGGAGCGACCCTACACCAAAGGCAAGTACTTTTTATCAGCGTGTTTTGTACGATCACAACAACCTCTCTTGTGTGCCTTCCTTGCTCTCACGCCCGATTTTTCGTCTCACTACGTCGCCAATGTTCTTTGTTTTCGTGCCTCTCTTCACGAAGGGGGTCGACGGGGCGACGACCGTGGCCGCCACGTCCTACCTCGCGTCCCTGGCTGGCGTCAAGGTGTTCGTGACGGGAGGGATGGGGGGCGTCCACAGGGGGGCGGAGACGACCTTCGACGTGTCGGCCGACCTTGCCGAGCTAGCGCAGACGCCGATCGTCGTCGTGTGCGCCGGGGTGAAATCCATCCTCGATATCGAGAAGACTCTCGAGGTGA
The DNA here is from genome assembly GCA_902602495.3 of Ectocarpus sp. CCAP 1310/34. Classification (NCBI taxonomy): domain Eukaryota; class Phaeophyceae; order Ectocarpales; family Ectocarpaceae; genus Ectocarpus; species Ectocarpus sp. CCAP 1310/34. Next base: position 67,227 of record CACKRE030004114.1, read on the forward strand.
GTTTGAAGGATTTTGTTGGCTTGCTGGGGAGCGACGCACTCTCGTGTGGTCTCTCGCTCGCTGTGCAGGTATCGCCTTTGAGTGGTTTTGACGAGCACGTCGCGTGGGGAACAGTTGGTGTGATCGGTCGTGGTACTTTCCCGACTTCCTCGCAGATGAAAAAAATCGATATTATCCGTTTCTCGCCGATGTCCCAACATGCCATGTAGGTAGATCCAAAGCAGCCTGCTACCTACATTGCTGACACCGTGGAACGAGAATGCTCCCTTGTTGTCCCGCATCCGCAGCAGTCGGACAAGGTGATCACACTCGTCCCTCTCTACTTACTCTCTACTTGTTCACCGAGAGGTTTGTTTCTGTGCAGAGGGTCGCTGTGCCCGCCTGTTCCGGCGGTATACCATCGACAGCAGCTTCTCGTCAACTTCTGTCGTTGCGTGGAAACCAGGTGCTCGAGACAAACGGGGTCCCCGTGGTCTCCTTAGGCACCGATGACTTTCCAGCTTTTTTCAGCCCGTCCAGCGGGGTGCCGTCCCCGCTTAGGCTGGATACGCCTTCTGAGGTGGCGGTCGCGGCAAAGGTGGGCGTGGAAGGGTCGAGGGTTAGTTCCGTAGCATGACATAAACATGTGGTTTCTCGTTGCGCGCTCCGTTTTGTGACAACACGGGGGTTAGGTATGTAGCATATGCCACAGCAGCGAATCTTCAGTGGCATGGCGGGTTTTGGTTTTCATCAAGGCGGCTCTAGTAGATCTGCCACCAACACGAAAGTACAGACGGGACCTATTGATACCTTCCCGACACATGCCATCAACACACACCACACACACGGCGTTGATACTGGCGCTCTTTGGGCCACGACTGGTGAACGTTTTTTTTAAGACGACACGATTAGCGTCACTCCGCCCGCCTTGTCGTCTCCTTTGATGCTCGGGTCGCGACTGCAATGAACCTCACAAGTTTTTGCGCTCCTAGAAGCTGAGTTTTGTTGTTGCATCCGTGTCCCTTACCCTCTATTTCACCGACCCTTTCCCATCCCCGCGAGAAAGGCCGGGTTTGACCTCGGCATGCGCAACGGCATGGTTGTCGCCGTACCCAACCCTGCCCCGATGTCCGGAGGGGCCGGCATAGACGCAGCGATTCACGAGGCTCTGGAACAGGCGGAAGCGAGGGGACTCAAGGGTCGCGACATCACCCCCTTCGTGCTTGCCAGCGTGAATGAGACCACGGGAGGGCACTCGCTGAAGAGCAACGTCGCTTTGGTGAGAAGAAAACGACCATAGCACACGAGGCCAGCGTGCTACCGGGTTAGCTGCGTGCGAATTGTGGTAGACTGTGCCCGGTCTGGGCATACGTAGGCTGATTAGGCTGACCAGAGAGTGCGGCGAGCTACGGGTTGTCGTACAACATGGTAAGTTACCAGGGAAAGCTTGGTTGGACAGGCTTTAGTGGATAGAACGCAGAACCCCGTTTTAAGTGTGTGTGCACGAGGAGAGACATCGATAGACCTCGTTCTCAAGTTCAGGACCACGTGGAAGCATGCCAGTAAGCGAAAACCCAGAAGCTGTGTGCGTCGAAAACTACCACCCGCATCCACAGATCCGCCCTTGACATTTGCTCACTCCATGTGCAATCTCGTTCTCTCATCTTTTTGCTATCGAATTCTGCCGAACGTCACGAACATACCCCTAACAGCGGCGTCATTTCGTTTTACAAGGTTCGACATAACGCAAAGGTTGGAGCCGACATCGCGGTGCAACTCGCCGCATTAACCGGCAGACCTACTGCCCCGGAGGCTTTCCTCGCCAGGCCGACGCCAACAGCAGCGCCGCCGCTCCGTGTGGCCGTTTTCGGCGGGTCCGTGGCCGACATCGTCTCGAAACCTCCCACGGGAACCGCACTTACGCCCGGAACGTCTACCCTGGGAGAAACGCGGCAGAGCTTCGGTGGCGTGGGACGCAACGTGGCCGAGGGTGTCGCGAGGGTCTTGCTGGCGCGAAGGAGCGAAAAGGTCGCGGTGGGCATTGACAGCAACAGCGACGGTAGTGGCGCTGTCGTCACTCTCGCTTCCGTAGTGGGCGCGGACGAGGCGGGCAAAGGGCTCGTGGCGGGTTGCGAAGAGGCCGGAGTTAACGCGGAAGCGACGGTGGAGGTGGGGTGTTCGTGTGGTGTTGGTGACGATGGCGGCGGCGACGAAGCCGGGACTGCGAGCTACGTGGCCGTTCTTGGAGGCGACGGTGATTTGGTGGCAGCAGTAGCTGACATGCGCGTTTTGGAAAGGATGACATCGGTGAGAGTCTCTGTAAAGCACGTTACTTTTGGCCGCTTGAATGTCGTGCATTTGCCCTTTTTCGACGTGTCCGGTGCTTCGGAACATCTTTCTCCAGCGGCAGCGAATGGTTTCTCACGCTTCCTTCTCAAAGGCATGCGAGGGGCTCGTCGGTGAATTCTTGGGCACGCCCAGAGCTCGCCAGGCATGAGTGGCATGAGTGCTCATCGCTACTGTCGCCGCGCACACGCTAAGACACCTCGAGGAATAAAACAATTCCCCGCACATCTGGTGTATTATGTAGAAACCAGCTCCACCGAATGTTGAGATGCAGCATATACCATGATAACATCGAGAATGTCGCCCCGGGGGGGTATGTCACCAAGCCCCCGATTTGGACTTAATTTGTGTCGATGTTCGCCGTTGTAGTGTGGATCGGAGGAGCTTTGCAACCTACCTCTCAGTAAGGATTGGCAAGTACGTCGCCGCAAACGAACGCTAGGCAGTGCCAAGCGGGGTCGTGAAATCACTGCATTGGGTGCCAGAGAGCTTATGAGTCGCCAATGAGGGGCTCGACTTTTCGTGATTGAACTGTTGAAATCGATCCATGCTGAAACGAGCGAAGGCGTACCCTGCCTTTCACAATGGCTCCCTTTCACGTATAGCCCGCACGCTTCCGCCGCTGCATATACAGGACTTCGTGGAGAGACACGCCAGCATTGTCGACGGAGCGTCAGTGGTTATCGCCGATGGAAACCTTCCGCCGGAAGGGTTTGCGCGGGTAGCGGGACTTTGCGCGGAAAGGAACGTTCCCCTCGTGTTTGAACCCACCTCGGTTGCGAAGTGCTCCGTCCCCTTCTCGGCTGAGGTGAACCGCGCACAGCAGTGGAGGTGCTCCGCTTAAGATTGCTAGCGAAGTTGCTAGCTGTGTCTCGTTGTTCATTGTGTGTAAGGCTGCCTAGATAGCTAGGCTGTTTTCCATCTTTGTGAGAAACGGGTAGTAGTGCTCGTGTTGTCCTTGTCGCGCGGCGTCTGCGTGGCAGACACGACGGCGTGGCCGCATCCAGTGTCGTGTCACGCCTACCCGGTTGGCAGGGCGTGCAGCTCATCGCGCAAGCGACTGTAAACACGGCACGTCTCCCCCCCCCTTCCCTTCTTGTATACCCAATCAAGGCGGTAGGGGGAATTGCCTTAACCACACCAAACCTGGACGAGCTCGCAGCGATGTCTTCGGCTGCTTTGGGCTGGCGGAAGGCGGGAAGCGGGGGGCAGGCAATAAGGGAAGGACACTCCCTGGCAACGGCCGCGCTAGCAGACGGAAAGCTGGTGGATGCCCGGCCACTTGGGCCGGCACTAAAGGCGGTGCTGGAGGCAATGCTCGGCGAGGTGGCAACGCCGATGACTCTTCTCGACGGCGCGAGGCACGTAGTCGTCACCTTGGGCAGCGCCGGCGTAGTGCTAGCGTCTGCCAGGCCCTGCCAACCTCATAACGGGGGTCTGTTAAACGGGAGCGACCATGATAGCCGGGGTGTGATAGAGTCACCACTGGGGTCCGGTCGGTGGTTTGCCTTGTCGGCAGAACACTATCCCGCGCTCCCTCTCGAGCGCCCAGGACAGGCCGGCAGGGCGATGGTCGCTGATTGCACGGGGGCCGGCGACTGCTTGGTTGCGGGGTTGGTCGGAGGCCTTGCGTTGGGGTGGTCGGCGCGGGAGAGCACTTGCTTGGGTCTGGTGAGTCGGCGGTTTCGTGACCGCTCACACGTTGTGTTGGATTTATTTGTCGATGCATGTCGTGCGGCCGAAGTGATTGTGATCCTTTCGAGGGCTACCACTCTCCGTTTGTTGCTCTGCAGGAGCATCGTAACGACGATAAGGGTACTGTTGATCCTGCTACCTGCTGGTCCTGTGGTTGCGTCATGCCCAATTCACACTCTTTGATCTGATTCGCATCTGGTGGCTGTACCTCCGCCCGTCTCTCTCTCGTATGCACATGTATTCTGCGCGGACTACACGACAGCTATGCGCTCGACAGAGCGTCTTGGCCGACAGGGCGGTCCCGGAGACACTTGGAGACATTTTTGGAAGCACAGATAACATCTGCTCAGAGGGGGCAACAAGTGTCCTTTCAGCCCTACCAGAGGGCTACGAATCGAAAGAAGTCCATCCTTGGGCCGATGCACAACAGCAGTAGGGCTTGATATCCATGGTTGACGTAGCCGTGTGCTCGTAATTGATGTGTGCCGTGTTGTCTACCTCAAAACATGCGAATCTCAAATGAAGCACCAGGGTCTGCTTGTTGTTCGAACTCCAAGATAAAATGCAGTAGATGTAGAAGCCCCACGTCCTCTGTTTGTCGTACTTTGGATATATTTGTGTCCGATCTACATGCGCTGTGTGCACCTGATGGGGGTTTCGTGGGTGGGTATGAAGTATGTGGGGGGTAAGAGAAGCCCCCTGGTGCTAGAGAGACAGAAAGCCCACGAACTTACTTGCCTGAGGGGCTTGCGTGTCGGATATACAATACATGGTCCTTTTCATCTGCTGTTCCTGGGATAGCTTAGTACCCAGTCTCAACACCACAGTCCGCTGAGATGGCGGTAGTGCCACAAGCACGATAGATACGTTAGTGCCACGAGTATCCCCCATCTGTCATGGTGGGGATTGGTCGCCACGCAGCATGATGTGCTACCCAGAGCACTCGCATTTGTTTTTCTCCTCTGGTGTTCTTGGGTTAAGGCAAGGAACAGGGGCGTCGCAGTCTACTTGTCAGGCGCCCATTCGGTCCCGTATCAGCGTGTTTTCTTGATGGGAAACCCTGCAGCATATGTTGCCTACCATTTGTCAAAACCAAACCAAGCACCGGGGAATGCATCAGGGTAGCACCACATCTGGTGGATATGGCGTTCGCTGTACCCTTCGCCTTACTATTACGCCCGCTATGCACCTATTCTTTGGCAAAGATGTTCCCATCGGACGACTATTGCGCCTACAAGAAGGCCAAGCGAAAGCGTGCGGCAGGACCAATTTCGCTGTCGACGATGTGATGTTCTTGTTTCACGTGGCGGGTATTTAGAGGCGTGAACAGCAAGCCCGCGGCTCACATTGCCGTAGAATCAGCACAGAATTCACAGGCAGTTCGGGTGGTGGTACAGTCTAAACAATGGTTGTATCGACAAGATTTTTCATCGCCGCCGTTGGATCTAAGTTTCCGCACAAAATCTCGACGTCAACAGCTGAATTTTTCCTGGCCTCGCAGCTTCCACGGGCTATGCCGAAAAGGTATTTGTAGACATAATTACGGTAGTTGCCACGTGTCAACGTTCAGACATCGTGCCCGCGAAGGAGAAATAACAATGGAAGAGCAACGTTGGGGGGAAACGATGGGGCTGGGGCGCGGGGGTGCGCTGACGCCCCTGGGCGCGGGGCCTAGGCAGAAAGCCAGGGTGGAACCAAAACGCAACAATCACCTTGTTGTCAACTCTTGGCACCCCTTAGGGAACCGGCAGAGGTCGCCCCGCTGAACCAACCACCTGGGAGAGGTGGAGATAGGGAAGAGCAGGGAGAGACGCCTCGAGACTTGAAGACACAGCTCGAGGCAGGTGCAAGAAAATAGGACGCTAGAAGGACGGGCCCCATGAAAGAACTCGTGTTGTTGAGTATTGCCCTATGCTGCCTTCCCCGGTCCCACCTTGCATTTCGTACGACCGGAGGACTTCATGCCGTTTTGGGCGCCAGCGAGGTCGGGGCAGTGAGCGCCAGCCCGAAGACATCATTGTCATGTGGCCGCTCACTGAAGCGACCGCGGACAGATATGATGGCTTCGAATTCCTTAGCGGCTGTGGAACGGCCTGTTGTCGATGAGGTGGACGGGCAGGCGACGTGGGCGAAGGACTTCGAGCTTGACTTTCACGGCAAGGTGAGGCGCTTCTCTGCACCTGCAACAGCAGCAGTGGCGCTCGAGTTTTCCTGAATGCCAGTGCCGGTCGACACATGTTTCTCCCGTTGGCATCGCGGCTGTTAAGCCTAATATTCCACTGATGCCTCAGTGTCGGGAGTCGAGATTTTGAGAGCCGGTTCGTTGAAATGGTGCTACCCAGAATAATGGTGTACATCGTGCAATCCCCAGTTCGTGGCGCTCCAAGCACACAGGCAATCAACTGCGGGTTACTAGTCTATTCTAGTGCTGGGTGCTTCTTGTGCTTCCAACATTATTTCGCATCCAAGGACCCTACACGACGACAGCATCTGCACTCCTTCCCCGGCACGTGGTACTTGGTGTGTCACGAAGGAAATCATCAAAAGTACCATGTGTTCCATGTCATGGACGACGACTCCAGTTTGCCTTCGGATGGTTTCGGCAAAGTTGATGTTTTCATGTGTCGATTATTTTGTGGTGTTCCCCTTTGGGACCAAAAAGCCCATGACTACGGAAGGCGCTCGCATTTGTTTGCCCAATGCGGATGTTAGAAGGTATCGGACGATTTCTATTGCAAAGACAATACCGACAAGAGCAACAATCGCGCTACGGCAGCCGTGCTGATCCGGTATGCGGACCGAGTGGAAACGCTGCCTTCGGCATAGAGCATGACCAACGCCGTAGGCATGAACGAAGCCTCCTCGGTCTCGACGACAGCGGTGATGAATTTGGATTGCGGTACTTTCGAGGGCGAACACAGCTGATTTGTGGGATGCGTTCGGGGGTGAACATGTCGGCATCGAGAATGCCCTGGGTGCGTTCATGAACGTTGAAATTTGCTGGACCCCCGTCCCTCATCCAGGGTCGTTCTGACAATACCTTGTTCGGAGCAAAGTAAGCTGTGCACCCCCGCATAACCTGGACCGTGGCCGCCGAGTTTCGGGGCGATCAACCCTTGGAAAGCTCTTGAGAAATACATTCTTCCGCTAAAGACAAGGCCTTGCTTCGGAGAAGTTTCGTTTCCTGCAGGGAACGCAGCTTCCAGGCGTGTATTTACTTTTGTTTGGTCGTTTTGACAGTGTCGAGTGCTTCCAGCTCGTGAAGTTGTCTCTCTCCTTGCCCCCCCCTCGATTCTATCTCCTGACTTCAATTTTCTACCTCGCCTCTACCTTCTTCCTCTCCTCTGCTCATCTGTGGGCACCAAATGCGTGTGCCATGTTGCATGTTGATATCCTGCAAATGCTATATAGGTCATGCTGAAGGGCCTTCTCTTCTCCGAGACCCAGCAGCTCATGGAGCACCTTGGAGAAAAGGCGGGCAGGGCGGAAGTCCTCGCGGGATGGCTTTACCACGACAGGTGCCTAGGTCAGGGAAACGCGGAAAGGCGTTGATTCGTTGGTGAACACATCGCGTATTATTTTGCATACCGCAACATCGTAGTGCTACCCTGGAACAATCGTAGGCTTGCTCTGTTGGAAGAAGTTGGTAACAACGCCTTGTTTTGTTGTTTTTCGCTCGGTGTTGTTTGGCCAGATTTTCAACTTCAGAATGCCACTCTTGATGTCCGAGGGACAGGACGCCACTGCCACTAGCTGCAGACACTGCGTTTATCGCTTCTGAAGTGTGCCCTAACCGAACATCCCCTCTCCTTCCCGTTGTTGCTGTTGCTCATCATGGTGATGATCATGTTGATGCGTTGTTGCTCTCGGGATCATACGGTGCCCTGCGTCGCTTGCTTATCAACCCGTGTGAACCGCGTCAATTGCTGACCAACCCGAATGAGCCCGTGTTGCGCACCAGTCCTGCACAGGTGGACGAGGTAGAGACACTGCTGTCAAACATAGAGAAACGGGTCATTATCTAAACCGAAACAGGAACACAACAAATGGCTCCATCCCGTGGCCTTCTTTGTGCCCGAAGCAGCCCCCCCCCTACGTTTGTTTTACAACGGCTTGTCCGTCCTATCTAAACAGGCGCCTAATCCGAGACATCGCCGAGACCACGGGTGGCGCCGGCGCCGGCGGCAGCACGGAGCCCGGGGGCGACGCGACGAACAACAAAACCAACAGAAGAGGCAGTTTAGTGAACTCCAAGAGCCGAATCGGGAAGAAGACTAGGGACACTGTCCGAGAGGTCGCGACGGCTGATGGGGGCCTTGAGCTAGAGGTAGAGGCAGCGTACAAGTAGGTAGCGTACAAGTACAGCTACATGCTCTGCGCATCAAAGACCATGCACCTCCCCCCCTCGCCTTCCAGCTTATTCCTACCTAGGGCTCTTTCTTAACTTGGCTTGTTTTGTTGGGTTTCATGTTTTCGTGAAAAGGAGATGTCAGGAAGAGCGAGGCGGTGTTCGGATTGACCTGTCGGGCACGCCGGGCCGGGGAGGCTTAGTCGAGCGTGGGGAAGAGGGAAACTTTGAAAGGCACATGCAGCCCCTTTGCGTCGGTGTTGACACTGAACAGCTCACACGTGATGGAGCGTGGACTGCAAGCAAGCAGTGGATAGAGGCAAGAACTGTTTTGAACCACAAAAAGTATGCACTCCTCTGCGGAGCCTATTGCTCCTCTGTACGCGAACAGGTCCGGTCTGTACTCGTACGCTCGCCACTGAGGACAGGCGTGTACTTTGAACTTTTTATAATGTGACCAGTTGCCCTTTTCCCGACGACAATCTCCTTGCCTTGGCGCACCTGGGACGTGCAGGGCGTGCAGCTGGCGGCAGACGGTACGCGCAAGCTGGTGTCGGTGCTCACGTCGGGGGAAGGGGCCGGAAAGAAGGTTGAGACGGTCATCATCCCCATGCTCAGGTATGTCACGAAGCGTCAAATTGGACTGGTCTACTCAGAGCCCAGACGCTTCTTCGCGCTGTGTCGCTATGATTCCAGTACAACCCCAGGGTAGATTGGGCAGTGTTCGATGTTTCTGCGTCCAGGTGTTTGGCGTACCATTGAACCCGTTGCCGCAACTGTTCATGATTCATTCGGCTTGCTCGTTGCTGGCGAATGGTGTTTTTAATCTTCACACCGTGTGCATGTATACCAACGCGCCCAACCCGTTGCGTATTCGCCGGCTAAAAGCGGTATCAACAGTGCGCGGGCGTGCGCGCACTTACGCGTGCACACAAAAGACCTACTTGACCGTGGTTGTTTGTCGCCGTGCGCGGCGCGCTTTTGTGTGTGTCGTGCGTGACGACTTGCGCAGAGGGCCTCAGAGGGAGCCGCGCTATACGGTGTGCGTGTCTTCCCAGGTCGGCTGCGCCATGAACTGCCAGTTCTGCTTCACGGGAAGGCTCGGGCTCATGGCCAACCTGCAGGCGGCACAGGCGGGTGGCCTTCCTATTGGCAGACGCTCTACTCAGTAGGCGACCTCTTCTTCGAGCGTTTGCGTTCGTCTTTTTACGGTGTCCGTGGTTCGGGAAGTACTCTGGAGCATGATCACTGTTGTACATTGTAGCTTCTTGGGAGTCTTGGTTGTTTGTCGTTTTTTTTTGTGTCCATGGAGAGGGCCAAGGCTGCCACAAATAGCCCGGAAGGCTCGGCCTCGCGGCCAACCTGCAGGCTGGTCGGTGTGACAATGTGTCTCGTCGCAGCCAAGCTTACAACCAACGTTCGCAAAGCGGTTGTCTAGCATTCATCCCCATAGAAACATGGTTCGAAATCCGTAGCTACAGGTGGTAACAAATTCTACCAGGTCTCCTCCGAGAGCCTTTGCCGCAGCCAATAGCCTTGCTCCCTTACATAGCTTTCAGCCGTTCCATGTGCTTCACCTGTTGATTCCGTCCGAATTTCTCCGACTCGCGGAACAGATCGTAGAGCAAGTCCTGGTGGCCAAGCGCTACCTCGAGACCGTAGGAGACCCTAGCCCAGTCACCGGGGTGGTCTTTATGGGCATGGGCGAGCCTTTCGATAACTTTGACAGGTGTGAGCACCGGCGGGGAGCAGCAGTGGCGTGTATCTGGAAGAGGTGTCCTTATCTCTCTTGGTTGTTGTAAAACGATCGTGATGGATCTGGCTTAGATAACCTTTTAAGCTGAGCTCGCAGCATTGTAGCAAATGTTACCCTTCGCTGGCGATGTCACAAATGTCACCCTTCCCTGACAAGTGCGTGCGCCGGAGAGCGGTGGCGAGTGGCTGCAAGAGTTGTCCGTCAGCTCTCTTGGTTGCTGTCGCGTGCACCGTGCTCTCGGTTGTTGCGCACTGATCGTGAGGGGTCTCGCTGAGTTTGTCCTTTAAGCTGAGCTCGCAGTATCGTAACTAACACCCAAGTCTTCTTTACTACCACCCCTGCACGACGCTGTTTGAGTGAATCCACCATGTGGTGCTGTATGGGTCCCTCCGGCGAACGTTTTGTGAACCGCATTGCGCGTTCAATCACTGCTGCGTGTGTAAATAGGATGCGTTCCGCATACTAAATGAATATTGGATAACGTCCACGTGTCTTCCTTGGGCCCCAGAGTGATGCGCGCGGTCAAAATCCTGACTGATCCTCGAGCCGGCGTGCGACTCAAGGCCAGCAGCGTCACGGTTTCCACGGTGGGGCTGGTCCCTCAGATCGAGAGGTTCTGCAAGGACCCCGCCAACGGGGCGAGCCTTGCGATTTCGCTCCACGCCGTCGTCGATGAAGTCAGGGATAAGGTTGGTCTTTCTCTCTCTCTTTCTCTCTCTCTCTCTCTCTCTCTCTCTCTCTCTCTCTCTCTCT
>CACKRE030004114.1:115466-135197 GCA_902602495.3 Ectocarpus sp. CCAP 1310/34
CACCAAGAGGGCGTTGGAACGGTTGGAGGCCGACGCCGGCCCGATTACGCTGGGCAGCAACAGCAGTGGTAGCGGCGGCGGCGGCGGCGCGGTGTCCCCGAAGGACATCGTGGACGGCGACCGGCACGCCACCCTGCGCCTCCTCTGGTTCATCATCACCCGCTACTCGCTCTCCGCCCTCCTCGACCGCGACGCCCTGGCCCGGGAGGCGCAGGGCGTGATCTCCGCCGCTAGGAAGTGGCGCCGCGCGGGCTTCTCTCCGGCTCGACCCGAGCGCGCCATGGGGAAGATGGATGCCATCGGTGCCGCCGCCGCTGCCGCCGCCGCCGCCGCCGGGTTTGCTGCCGCTGCTGGGGGGGGGGGGATACCACCGTAGATTTCGGGGTGATGTCCCCCGGATCTCCGGCGTCTCCCGTGGCGCCTCCGGCCGAGGGGCGCGCGGTTGCCGGGGATGAGCACCCCCCCCTTGAGCTGCCGGATGTGGCCGCCATGGTCGAGGGCTGGGAGGAGAAGGCGGGCGGCGGCAGCGGGGATGGGGGGCGCCGTGACGGTGGTGGCGGCGGCGACGAGGAGCTGCTGTCCGCGCTGCTGGTGTGGTGCCAGGCCGTGTGTCACGGGTATGGGGTGCCAGTGCGGAACTTCACGACCTCGTTCGCGGACGGCCGGGCCCTGTGCCTGCTGCTGCACTACTACCACCCGAGGGTGAGAGGAGTGCGCTTTGCTGTTGCGGCGGAGAGGATGGTCGTGCTCCGGTGGAGCCTTGTCGGCTTCCTTCGAACGCTGCGCTGCGGTCGTGCTCTGGTGCAGCATTTTGTCGGCTCTCTTCCCCGGCTTCGAATTAGTGCAACGTGTCGCAAAGTTTTGTGCTATTCTCGCGTCTTTTCGGGGCGAGTCTGCTTATGGCTCGTCGCCGATATCCCGAGGACAGGGTCGTCTTGTATCTGTCAGCAACGCGGCTGCGAGCTTCGTCCGCATCCTCCCCGTCAAACTTATAAGATTCGCTGCCTGTGTAGACTATGCATCTTTGTGTTGAAGCATGTTTGGCGTAATGTTTTCTTGGGTTTTTTCACCTTTTTGTTTTTTGCTCGTCGTGACAGCTGCTTGCTCTGATCCGTCACTTTGTTGTCAGATTATCCCTCTCAACGCCATTCGGCGGACGACGGCCCACCTCCCGAGGATTGGCGGCGGTCGGGGGGAGCTGGAGGACTGGTCAGCCTCTCTCGACCCTTCCAAGGTTTGTCCACCTATACCAGGCCAGCAAGCAGCCTTGGAGATGCAGCAGTTCGATGCGTCAATTCGTTTTTGTTCACTGTAGTGGACGGTTTGCCGCTGCGGTACCGCCTTGATGTTGATGTTTTTTTCGCAGCAGGAAGTGTCGTGCTGCGCAGCCGAAGTAGACCAAGGTATACGGTAGATGGTAACTTGACCGTTGATCTCATTCTTCACGAGTCTGGTCGGTTCGGAACCGTTCACAATAGACAAGAGGCAGGTTGCGTAAGTTTGTCCTCCGGGGGAAGCACAAGAATGGTCATGCGTCACCTCATGTGGGGGGTACCTACGGAAATTGTTTCTGGGGGCGTGCTTCGTTTGTGTTGCGCGGATTTTTACATCGTGGGATCAAGCAACTCGCACATGTATTAAAGCCCCCAAGCGCGGAGTGCTTGTTGTTCGGTTTCCCAAAAGTCTCCAACTTCACTGTTCCCAAGCTGACATTGTGCTTGACCCGTCACACACGTCTTACTTCTTTTTTTCGATGTTTTTTTGCGGGACAGATAACGGAGGCGGAATGCAAGGCGGCGTTGGACGGCGAGCGGGCGAACGTCGCTCTGGCTAGGCACTGCGTGGCGGAGCTGGGCGGCGTGCCGTCCATGCTGGCACCGTTCGACAGCACCAACCGGCCGGAAGAAAAGGTGAAGAGGAACAGGACCCGGACAGATTGCTCATCAAGCAAGCCTACTAGCGCTTATGCTTTGGGCTTGCTTCGTGTGCGCTGCGTTTTGTCTTGAGTGCGGGCAGGTCTAGACTGCGGTAACGGCGCTACCTGGCGCACCGTCTCGGACGAACTTCGTCGGGGAGATGGGCGCACCGATAATGTCTTGGGTCTTATTAAAATTACACATATCGTTTGACGGAAGTCACCATGACCAGATAGGCAACCACCCCGCCCTTGAAAGAAAAGGCGGGAAGTGACATCGATAGGGTTCATACGATGCTGGCAGGATTTAGGCGGGAAGTAACATCGATAGGGTTCATACGATACTAGCATTTTTTTTTTTTTTTTTCACCCAGGGCAAGGTAGGAACTAGCGATTGGCCACTGGTGCTCGGTCCTGTGGGAACAACGCTCCGTCCCCTGGAGGATGTGCAGTGAGCGGTCTAACAACGAAGGCAGGCAAGACATGAGTACCCCCTCCCCCCCACCGCTTGAACGCAGACGATCATCACGGTTGTGGCCCACCTCTGCGCCCGGCTCCTCGAATCCAGTGCCGAGATCCGCTCCACCATCCTGGTGCAGCGGGTCTACCGCTCCTTCCTCGAGCGGACGGGGCGCGGGGACCTGGTCGAGCGCGCCCGCGCCGCCAAGGCCAGGGCGAGGTCGAAGGCTGCGGCGGAGAGGGCAGCCGCGGCTGCCGCTTTGGCGCGGGCGGGAGACGGCGCGGCGCCGTTCACGCCCCCGGCGACGCGGCGGGGACCGGCGGCGGTAGCGGAGGCGGCGGAGAGGGTGCTGCCAGAGCAAACCATGTACGTGAGCGAGAAGCAGCGGGTCCACCTGGCCGCGTTGACCATTCAGAGGTGGTGGGCGGCGGGCGCCGATGGGAGGCTGAGGAGGCTGGGGTGGTCGGCAGCGGCGACGGTGGTCCAGGCGGCGTGGAGAGGGAAGGCGGCGCGGAGGGCGGCGAGCTCGCGGCGGGAGGAGCTGGCGGAGCAGGCCGAGCGCGGGTTGGAGAAGCGCATTAACGAGGTACAAGAAAGGTTTCGGAGAGCTACGAGGATGGGTTTATATTGGTTTCCGATTATGTTCCGAAATTTCTTCTTTTGAGGGCAGCGGTACTACCGTTGTACAGCACTGGCTAAAGTGCAGAAGGAGGGGGCCAGGCCGGATGCCTTAGGGCATGGTTTTTGGCAGCCAGCGCTATCCGGACAGTTGTGTTGTTTCGATGGCAACACTGCCGTTGGCTTTGGGCTTGGTCGCTGTGTCGTGTCCGGCAGTGCCGTGTCGCCCGACGAGCTTGTGCGATCTCTTCTTTTGTTCCTCACCCACCCTCACGCGAATCCCGTGTCCCGCGTTCCTCTCTGGCAGGCGGCGGCTTCCATCCAAGCCGTGGTTCGTGGCCGGCTCGAGCGCAAAGCGTTCCTCCGCGCCAGAAATGCCTCAGCCGTCCTCCAGATGTGGACCAGGGGACGCTGTGAGAGGATGCGGTACCTGGCCTTGATCCGGCAGGTGAAGAAGGCGGTGTTTGTTTTCATTCAGTGCTGGAAATGACAGCTGCAAGTCTCCGTGGGTGTCGTCGTCTTGAAGGTCTTGGTTGCAGTACGGCTGATTCTGAAGAGGCATAGCAGGCAACCACGGAACGATACGAAATTCTGCTTGACATGGCGTGGTCGTGTACCTTGTTTGCCTGCTGTCCGCCTCCGCTTCTCGCGTACACGCCGGACAAGTTTTTGGCCATGATGGCGGCGATTGTGAACGTGCCCCCGTGTTGTTGAAGGCGGGCGTACAGAAGCGCTAGTACGTACTACGATGCTGCCCAGCATTGCAATGCCCCGTGGATTTTGCTTCATTACCTGATCAATCCTGCCGATCGACTGCCACACGATGGCACATGCTGCGTTTTCCTTTCTCCGCCGCACAGCACAGCATGTTAAAATTTTCCCTTCGGGGGCCCACTTACGAACCGTGTCGGCCTTTGCGTCTTGTTGCCCTGTTGGGGATGACACCAGGTGTCCGCGGCGGTGCTCTTGCAGTCCTGGGCAAGGGGGTTGGCTGGAAGGCGGAGGGCGGACGCTGCTCGTGAAGTCCGTCAAATGCAGGTTGTGTAAATGGAAGGAAGTGTTGAGCGAAACGTTCACCGACGTTGAGTTTCTGCGCTGAACAGCAAGTGACGTTGTCACTTTTGATTGGCAGTCGGAGATGACCCCTGCCTTGAGACGGTATCTTGTTTAGATCCAACAGTATTGCGGCGTGCTCCGGAAAGGTGCGGCCGGGTGCGATAGACCTATGTATTGCTGTGACTGCCGAATGATTCCACTAACGTAATGGCCACTTATATTCCATCAAATTTCACCTTTTTTAACCTCGTTCGAAACCTTCCGTGCCTTCTTCTATACCCCGTCCCCTCGTAACGACGAATGGCCGCAGCTCCAAGCCGCCGCAGAAAACAGCGCCGCGACCACGGTCCAAGCCTGGCGCCGGATGCTCTCCGCGAGGCGAAAACTGTCTACCGCTAGGCAAGCCGCCGTTCGCATCCAGGCCGTCGCGCGCGGCAGGGCAGAGGCGAACCTCTACCCCAAGAAGAGGGCCGCGGTCATCGCCGTCCAGGCGGCGCAGAGGGGCACCGCGGCGCGGGCGAGACTGTCAAGAGAACGGGTGGCGAAACGAGCGGCGGCGGAGCACACCGCGGCGGTGCGCCTGCAGGCGCTCTGCCGGGGTGTCCTGGCGCGAGGCCGTCGTCACCGGCAAGAGACAGCGGCGACACTACTCCAGGCCAAGGCAAGAGGTACAGCGGCCAGAAAACAGGCGGCCCGGCGGGGGGTAGCCGTTGCTGTCCTGCAGCGCTGGGGACGCGCCGCGTTGGAGCGGCGGAGGTACAGGCGGGTCGTGGCTGCGGCGTGCGTCGTTCAGGCCTGGGCAAGGGGTGCTGTCGCGAGGCGCGCCGTGTCCGAGCGCCGCGCTGCCGTCGTGCGCGTCCAGGCGTGGGCGAGGGGCGCGCTGGAGGCTGGTAGGTACCGGAGCCACCTGCGGGCTGCGGTGGTGCTGCAGGCGTGGCGGCGAGGCGTGGTGGAGAGGGCGCGGATGGACGCGAGGCGCCGAGCCGCGGTCCGCGTCCAGGCGATCGCTCGAGGCCAGAAGGAAGCCTACCTGTTCCGCGGCAAGCGTGCGGCCGCCGTGCGCGTGCAGGCTTGGTCTCGCGCGACCGTCGTCAGGGGAGAGCTGGCCGTGCGCCAGAGGGCCTCGGTTCGCCTGCAGGCTTGGGCCCGGGCTAGGAGGCAGGTGATGGGTTTCCAGAAGGCCAAGCGCGCCGCCATCGTTGTGCAGGCCTGGTGGCGGGGGACGTTGGCGACTAGGAGCTTCCGCAAGCTCGTGAGGGCTGCTGTCGTCGCCCAAGCGCGCGCGCGAGGGGTCGTGGCGGCTGCTCGCTATCGCAGGACCGTCGACGCCGCGAGGATGATCCAGTCCCACTGGCGTGCTGCTTTGGCCGTAGCTCGCTACCGCAAGGATGTCAGCGCTGTGGTGAGGATCCAGGCGAATTGGCGAGCTGCACTGGAGAAGTCTCGCTACCGCAGGATGAAGGAGGCCACTGTGGTCGTCCAAGCTTACGTGCGGGGAGCGGCGGAAGTGGGTCGTTACCGCAGGTCTCTCGCCGCTGTGGTCGTCATTCAGTCTGGGCTACGGCGTGCAGCCGCTGTTGCTCGCTACCGCAAGGACATCAGCGCTGTGGTGAGAATCCAGGCATGTTGGAGAGCTGCACTGGAGAGGTCTCGCTACCGCAGGACCAAGGAGGCCGCTGTGGTCGTCCAAGCACACCTGAGAGGTGCGGCGGAAGCGGCTCGTTACCGCAGGACTGTCGCAGCTATCGTGGTCGTTCAGTCCGGTTTCAGGCGTGCGGCGGCTGTTGCTCGCTACCGCAAGGATGCCAATGCTGTTGTGAGAATCCAGGCACACTGGAGATCTGCCTTGGAGAAATCTCGCTTTCGCAGGACTATCACCGCAGCTGTGGTCGTCCAAGCTCATGCGCGGAGAGCGGCGGAAGCGGCTCGTTACCGCAGGACTCTCGCTGCTGTCGTGGTTGTTCAGTCCGGTTTCAGGCGCGCGGCCGCTGTTGCTCGCTACCGCAAGGACGCGAAGGCTGTTGTGAGAATCCAGGCGCTTTGGAGAGCTGCACTGGAAAGGTCTCGCTACCGCAGGACCGTGGCGGCGGCTGTGGTCGTCCAGGCTCGCCGGCGGCGCGCGGTGGCGCTAACATGTTACCGGAAGCTCGTGGGCGCCGCCGTAGTCGCCCAATCCCGCCGGCGCGGCGCGGCCGCGGCGACCGCTTACCGCAGGGACCGCGCCGCCGCCGTCGCGGTCCAGAGCGCCATGCGCGGCGCCTCGGCTCGCCGAGAGCTCGCCCGGCAAGCCGGTCGGGCCACGCAGATCCAGGCCTGGTGGCGCATGGCGACCGCTCGGTCCCTCGCCCGCCGCCAGAAGCGCTCCGCCGTCAGGCTGCAGGCGGCGTGGCGCGGCGCGGCGGCTAGGGCGGCCTACCGGAGGGCGGTCGATGGAAGCGCCAGGTTTCAGGCGCTCGTGCGCGGGGCTCAGACCCGGGCGTGTCTCGCGCGGGAGCGGCAAGAGATCGAGGCCGCGGTTCTTCTTGCCAAGGCCCAGGAGGCGGAGGCGGCTGCCGCAAGCGCTATCCAGGCGTGGCGCCGTCGCCGTGTGGCGGCACGGCGGCGGCGAGCGGAGGCGAAGCAGGCAGCCGCCGTCAGGATGCAGGCCGCCGTGCGCGGAGCCATGGCTTGCCGCGCCTTTCGGGCGGTCGTTGCCGCGGCTACCGTGGTGCAGGCGCGCGCCAGGGGGCAGCGGGTGCGGCGAGACCAGGCCCGTCGCGCCGTCGCGGCGACCAGGATACAGTCGGCGGCGAGGGCAGCGGCGGCGTGTGCCCGCGTGGCGAGGGGGAGGGAGCAGCGTCGCGCGATACTTGCGTCGGCGGTGATCCAGAGGGCGTGGCGAGGAGCGGCGGCCAGGGCGATGCTGTCGCGCAGGACGGTGGCGGCAGCCGCGGTGCAACGGTGAGGAACTTGTTTTCGCCTGTAAACATGAAAACCCTATCGAAACGAAGCTTGCAAACCATCGCGAAGTTGTGATCTGTAGTGGTGATGGTATGCCTTGCCTCAATGCCCACACCTGATTCCACATGACGGCATAGGCGGTAAATGTGGTTTGGTGACCCTTCTCCTGCTCCTCAGGAGCCACAGCAGCTCTTCCCGATCTCTCTCTCGTTCTTCGTCTCTTCTCTCTCTCTCTCTTTCTCTCTCTCTCGCCTGAAATTGATTCCCCTCCCTCTCAAAACGACGATTTTCGTTGCTGCTGACGTCTCCGTCTGTCCCATGTTCACCGCAACAATCGAACAGGTGGTGGCGGTCGGTTCTCGAAGAGGAACGCCGACAGGAAGCTCTCGAACAATCGTCTGCCACCCTCCTCCAGGCGTGCTCCCGGGGT
This sequence comes from Ectocarpus sp. CCAP 1310/34, assembly GCA_902602495.3. Lineage (NCBI taxonomy): Eukaryota > Phaeophyceae > Ectocarpales > Ectocarpaceae > Ectocarpus > Ectocarpus sp. CCAP 1310/34. The sequence goes on from CACKRE030004114.1 coordinate 122,886, forward strand.
CACCTCGCCCGGGCGGCCCTGCGCCGAGAGGCCTCGGCGGCGGTCGCCATCCAGGCCCGCTGGCGGGGCGCCTCGGACCGCTCACGCGCCGCCGGCCGTTTCGCGGCCGCCGTTCGTTTGCAGGCGTTCGGGCGGGGCGCCCTCGCTACGGCGCGGTTCCGTAGGACTCACGCGGCGGCGGCGGCGGTGCAGGCTCGCTGGCGGGGAGCGGCCGCCAGGTCCCGTCTCGCCGCAGAAGCGGCGGCGGCGGCGGCGGTTGCGGCGGAGATACGGGCGGCGCGTGAGGAGAGCGCGGCGAGGACGCTGCAGGCGTTCGCTCGGGGGACACTGGAGCGGGCTGAGCTGATGCGGGCGGAGGCGGTAGCCATCGTGGTGCAGCGGGCGTGGCGGGAGAGGCTGCTGTGGCGGCGGCGGGAGCGGGAGATCGCGACGGCGGCGGTTGCCGTGCAGGCTTGGTGGAGGATGGCGTCAGCTAGGGCGGATTGCCGCCGGGCAAGGTACGCGGACGCCTGTACTGTAGCGGCGGAGTATTGGCGACGGCGGTACCATGACGAACTGCGTGGCCAACGCGGCAATATGAAACGCCACGCTCGAATATGGGAAATGGTTTTGTTTTGTTATCCTTGGCGGCGTTTTTGCCGGTTTCCTACATGCACTTTTTCGTTCATGCTTCTCACTGGTGGTGGTTGTCCCCTCCCCCTGCTTCCCCGGTCGTTGGGCAATCCTTTCGTTACCTGTGCTGCTTCAGCAGCCTTCGAGATGTTGTCCGGGTTGATTCAAGGGGAAAACTTGGTTTGGCTACCTTTTTTGACTGCCCCTTCCCCCCAGCCCCGCTCCTTCAAGCAAACGGGTCGACGACGCCAAATGGTCAATGGCCAAACCACTTTCCGCACGCTCAACAATCCGAGTGTGTACGTTTATTTCTTCCGCCCACTCACACCACTTTTTTCCAACCCACGATGACACTTACGGTACCTAAAACCCATTGGAATATCTCTTCCTCTCGCAATCCAGGCGGGGAACTGTCGCTCTGCAGGCCGCCGTCCGAGGGAGGGCCGCACGCGGCGCTCTCAAGGCGGAACGCGACGCCTCAACTAGGATAATCGCTTGGTGGCGAGCGGCGGCGGAGGCCGCGCGCTACTGCCGCACCCGCCGGCGCGTGGTGATGTTGCAGAGCCTCGTCCGCGGGAGGAGGGGCCGCGAGGAGGCGGCTGCTCGCTGGCTGGTGCTCGGCCGCCGGTTCTCCAGGACCAAGGCGGCCACCATGATCCAGGTGCGCGACGAAGCCCGATCGTGTCATGCGCGCGACGGCTCATGATACAGAAGTGTCGCCGGAGCGATCGCGACCGCGACGTGCTTGGCTGGGTTTGTGTTCTGCTCAGGGGAAGCGGCACCAGCCCGATTCATCGCATGCTTCGAAGGTTATCGTCAGTCAAACGCCACATCATCTTCTGCCAATGTCCCAACCCGCCCTTCCAGCCTGCGGTACTACTGGTGCTGGTGCTGGTGGTGCTGGTGGTGGAATGTTAGAAGCCATTTGTTTTTTGACTCCCTGAGGGCTTGTTTTTCACGTCAAAACGTCCGCCACGACCACCACTCAGGCGGCCGCTCGCGGCATGGCAGCGCGGAAGAAGACGGATCCCGGGATCTCCTCAGCCCGGGCGAGGATCGAGAGGGCCAACGCCAACGCCCTCGCCGATCCTTCCCAGGTCCTCGGTACCAGGTGCGCGTTTCTTATTTTTGCTCTCATAGCAGTGCTTTCATTTGCCTTCATTCTTCGACACAGCAGAACCAGCAGGCGTTTATCTACCATGTGGCACCGCCGCTCTCCCGGGCGCCGATCTTTTGCCGCTGGATGCCACAAAATTGCAGCAATAAAAAGGAAGACTGTCATGGGAGGATCGGAATTCGTCTTGAGCGATCGTATTGAATTGGACACCCCCTGACGCCCGCCCCTCTGCATTTTTTTTTTGCCCGTTTCCTGATTCCCCCCGTTTTTCTATCTGTCTGCATGTGCAGAGTGAACGACGCCCTCACCGCGCTGGAGCACTGCACGCACCTGACGGCCATCATCCGAGCGTGCATCGCTCTCGGTGAGATATCTCGGTTGTCGCAACCGCTGTGTATGTGGAGTTTTGATTTTTTCGTAGCAGTGCAGACCCTCTCAGAATCTTCCAACGGACCAACTTGTTTTTGGCCTCGAGGGCGAAGCTCGTACCTAGTCCTGTCACCTCAAGGACAACCTTGGGTTTACGGTGGGGGTCCCCGAATAGGGCGTCTGAATATAGCGATCGCCCTATATATAGGGCGTGTGAAATTGACTGGCATTGACGGTACGAGCAAGTTTTACATATTGAATGAATTAGGTGGCTGCCCCATACTTCAACAGTTTCCCCGCCACCGCCATATTCGGAGACCCCCACTGCTGTATCTGTAGGTGTTCTTGGCGTCGTGTGAGTCCCTCCCCCCTCCCAGGTAGTTCATCAAGTCCTCCCCCCCCCCAATGTACCGCTGCATCGTCCCGTGCTGCTGCGTTGCAGAGCTCACGTCCAGGTACTCGAAGGTGTGCTGCGAGGTGATGGCCCGGTCCAGGTGTCCCCAGGTGCTCTACGACCTCATTCGCGGCCTGAACCGCAGCCCCCCTCACCAGAAGATCCTCAAGTGAGTTACACTAGAACGGTAGTTGGCGCTTTTCTTCATCACTATTTTTTACTCCAAGCTATGAAAGACTGTATTTAGGAGAGCGTATGTACACTGATAGCGTTTCGGCGCCAACCCCTCTTGCCGTGATGGATTATTGTGAGTACGACTCCCTCCCGGTCTTCTTGCCCCTCCCCCCGGAAATAACGCCTCCCCAGGTATGTCATCACGACCTTCCGGAACATCGCCCAGAGGGGGGACGGCCTTCCCGCTTTGCTCGCGGCACCTCCTGTGGCGGCTGAGACCTACGTCGACCTCTTGCAGGTTGGTGTCGGTTTTGTTTTGTCTTCAGTCTGCTTTGTTTGTTGGCAGATATTGCCGTGTATGCTTGCTTTGCCTTCTTAGCCTCCTGCGAACAATTGCTACTGCGTCACAGTTCACGCTTTGTGGAATCTGGTACGGCGCTATCGTCCACCGTTTCTTACCGCTTTCAATGATCCACGGTTCACCACCCCAGCGGTGTTGATGCTCTACTCGTTCCTACGGCTGTTCGTGGTTTGTTCGTCGAATTAGTTCCACCGTGACATGTTCTGGGACAAAGTATATCGCACCTCATCAACATCGCCGTATTGTTGTACAGCATCAACAACTATATATACTAGTATATATATGTGCACGGGGTGTACTTTGTTTTTGGGTGTTTCTTTTTCTACGTCCCCTTTGGCTTCTCGCTTTTCTTAAGAATTTTGTTCGCGTCTGGAGTAGTGGGCTATTGCTCAGGGATTGGCGTAGGACTGAGGTGCTAGAAGGAGTTTTTATTGGGTGTGTGTACCTGGCGTCAGGTGTTGCACCCTCAACCGATGTAGGTACCCTAATTTTTTCCTAACCCCACGGCGTATACCCCATTCTGTCAACCTGTACGCATACATACCTGGTTTCGGATTAGCTTTTGACCACGGTCGACTATTGGTCTACCGAAGCAGGGGAGGTAGTGTCTAGAAGTTGACTTACGCGTGCATCCGTCCGCCCGGCCGTCGATTCCTCTCTCCTTGTTTTTCCAGATGTACCGCGAGAGGCAGGAGGTCTTCCTACCCACGGTGCGGCTGCTGCAGCAGCTGCTGAACGCTCACAAGCCAACCAAGGTGCGCTTTGGTTAAAGCGTAATGCTTTCATAGCTCGTCTCCCGTGCGTGTCGGAATTGTTTTTTTCCCGCTCAAACGTTGTACTCAGCTCCCCCATTGCCTTCCACCTCGTCCGCAACCAAGAAAACGGAGCCTGTAAACCCCCTGGTCGCAGGGCGCACGTCTCCAACATCGACGCTTTTGGCTTCAGTCGTCTGCGTTCTACGCCTCCCCATCCTCACCCCCCCCTCCCCCAAACACAATTACAACGTTTTCACGGAAGGACAAGTGCAACTCCGTGAAGCACCGGCCGCGCCTGGAGAGCATGCGGGACATCCTCGCGCGCAAGGCGGCGGTCGAAGCCAAGAGCATCGCGGCCAGGGAAGGGGGAGGGGGCGTGAGCAGCGGCTGTGGCGGCGGCGGCGGCGGCGGCCGTGCGTCGAAATCCCTCAAGGCTATCCAGGGTCTTCTGGACGAGTTGGCGCGAGACTGATGGATGAATTGTGGGTGATCGTGCTCTGTTTGTCGTCCAGCTTTCCTCCTGTGGTGCTGTAGGTGGAAGAACGGACGCGTTTTGGTGTCCGGACTTCTTTTATTCGAATACATTCGAGAAGAGTTCACGAATAACCCGGCGTGTTCTTCCCTCTCGATACCCACGGCAATGCAAGCAATGGGAGGGGCGTGCGTCGTAGTGCAGCGGAGGAGAGGAAGGTATAGTCTATTCGGGGAGTACAGCAGTGTAGTATGAAATGAACGTCACGTTTTTTATTGTTTTCTCCGGCGGGATCCGGAGAGGAGCGTTGCCAGTAGCGATAAGGCTGCCCTTTGACCGTTATTATTTTCTATATCGGAAATAGGGTGGTAAAGTAGCGGTTCTGTGAAGAACCACATTCAGTAGTGTGGGCTGGATGAGTATAGGTGACACACACACATGGACGCTGCAGTTCACTGACGAAATGGCGCTCGAACGGTGATTCGGTCGTCTTCTCGATTGCGGAGAAAGCATGCGGTTCTATAATGTTTTTTTTCTTGTCGTCCAGGCGTCGGTGAGATTCACGCTTGCATGTAGATGCCGACGTAGATAGATGCCCTCTGCCCTGATGTTTGATGGAGTCGAGGGTTCGTTGGACGGGTAGCTTTGGCCTGCCACTTTGTAGGAGGCCAGTTTTTTCTCGTGCGATGTAGGCCAGGGTTAGCCGAGTGGATCGCGCGATGCTCGACCAACTAGGGAGGCGTGGCAGGGGGACCATCGTGGGTCTACCACGCACGGAAGGGGAAGGGACAGAACATCAACCCCGCATGGGTGGGATCATGGGTAGTCGGTGTTCTGCCCACAGCAGGACCCGTTTAGCTGTACTGGTTTTCATGTCCCTAAAGATGGAATGGAACGGCGGCACTTGTCTCCACATGCATGGCACAATTATTGCTGTACGAGGTTCGGTACATGGGATGGAAACGTCTGGCCGTGTGTACCGGTTGATAAGGTGCCCGTGCTGTCTTGGTTTGAGGTATTTTTTGCGCAAATATTGGTGGATGCTTTGGGAAGCGTGGCGGGGCTTTGTGTTTCATGCGCGTGCAAGGTATGGGCTACACGAGTTCTTTTGTCAAGTGTCGATTAGTTCTTTTGTTGGATTGTTCGGTGCAGTCGTGGACAGCGGCGCATATCAATTTCCTTCGATATACTGATGTATTGGGGTGATTTAGGTTGATGCAAGAACGCTTCGGTCGAGTATTTGTCGTTATACTCTGCAGTTTTTAGCACAATATGCATGTACTAGTGTCGTTCGGTTGTTTTGTGTCCTTTGTCGGTGTGAAAATGGCTGAACGTACCTTAGCCTTGGAGGCTGAAGCACTGTTACAGTCTACTACTTTGAAGCTACGTACGCTGTTGTCGTTTAGAAACATCACCAATTGTTAGCGGACCTCGCACGTAGCGAAACGGGCCGCAGGACTGAGGACAATCGCTGCTCGGATGACGCAAAAGCACAACCATGTCGAACTTTTGTACAATGAGAAGGGTCTGTGGGTACTTGAGTGTACCAAAGCGGGGCCTGAGGGCGCACCTTAACAAGGCGCAGACCTCCTCTACAAGAAGCAACGGAGGCGCCGGAAACGTCCGGTTTCCAGCGTAGAGTTACGAAATATGAACGAATTGCCATGTGTGGCGCTGTAATGGTGGCGAGCTCGCGCCCGCGGAGAGGGTGGAGGGGAGAGGCAGGACCAGCACACACAGACACGCCCTTGACATCAATCACGCACACACGAGCCTTTTCCTTACTCTAGCAGCAGGACACTGATGTGTCGTCCAACTCGATCATCCTCCCTGTCGGTAGAGAGAAGAAAGACTGCTCGCGTTGTACTTCATCGGTTCATCGCGCTGAAGCCTGACGTCTTCTAACTACATTGATTAATTGGTCGGCTTGGTTGGCTGGCAAGCGTGACCGCTGCTGCTAAAGCAGTAGTTCAAGTAAGAAACACATCGCAATTGAGCCACAACAGACAACACACGCACGCACACATGCATATGTATGTCAACCATGCTGGATCGGTCTCGCTTTCATAGCGTGACCCGTGCATCTCGCATAAAGACTGCAGTAAGCAGTAGTCCACGGGGTATTGTACGTATGTTTCCAAACGGAACAATTGTGCTGGGGTTTTTGTTTTTTGTTTGTTTTTCTCCCATCGTTGGACTCTGTCGTCTGCCCCTCTGGCCCCTATCCTCCACTTCTACTAGCTACACGATCCAACCGGGGTCACATAGGAGGGGGGGGTTGGACCCCCTCCTGCGGTTCATGCCTGAGGTATTTTTATCGCGAGAAGGGTACAGCAGCTGGGGTGCTGGGGTGTTGCCTGGCCATTGTTGATTTAGAGCGGAAGGGTTTGATGATTGGTGTTGTTTCTCAGGGGCGGAAACTGACTCCTGACCCGTTGCCATGGTTGTTAGTCGTCGGGAAGATTCGCCATTTGGTATCGTATATCGCTGGTTGGTGGCCATGTTTGCGTGTTTGCTTGTCCATAGTGGTCTTTCCACCGTGTGCCTTTTTCTGTCTCTTATTTCTTGTTATTTTCGGCCTGGTCCCTTTTTGTCCTCGCTCTTTTTATTTCATTTTCTCTTTCCTTACTGTTTCCATTTATTTTCTTCTCTTTTTCTCTTGTTCTCTTTTCTATCTTTTTCTGTGCCAGATGGCCTTGTTTCTGCTTGCGTTGTGAAGTACCAAGATTGAACCAAGGGGGTGTACCTCATTCTCTCCGGTCCGTGATGGTGACCCCTAGTCTCAGTTGTTACCTCGCATAGCGCGCGGAGGGAGTAGAGGACTCCAGAATATTTGGCGTTGATTTCTATTGACTTGCGGACCCCTCGGGGCCATTTTATTTGAGTGTACCTTTTTAGGGTAAGTTAGCCTGCGACCACGGGAATCGACCGCGTCGAGTGTTGTATCAGTACGGACATACGAAGGTACTGGGTAGGGAGAGATCGGAACGGTTTTTAATGTGAAGACAACAACAACAACAACAATCGCATGGTTGGGGAAAAGGAAGTGGGAAGATTCCCGCGGGGGAACTGATCGATGAAAGGGTCTCATTTCCAGTGATGGACATCGCGTATCGATTTGACGTATTCGATGCCGATATTTCAGCGATACTCAACATCGACATCGCTGAATTATTTTGCCGATATGTCGATACAGTACCGACATCGAACATCGAGTATCGACGATACACGATACGATATTTTCAGACACGGCCCCCCCCCAAATATGACGCTGCCACCTTTTGAATTGATAACACCAACTACAACACAGCATACAGCGAACAGCACACCGTCACACCCTCTACGCTCGGTCCCGCACACCGCAAACCACTACATGAGCCTTTCAGCTTTCGGCTTCACCCCCAACGAGCGCACCTTGTTTTTTTTTCTGCATGTATGTTGTTGTGCACATGTCATACATGTGGGTCGGTCAGTGCAGCAGGTACCAGGACAAGACTGGAACAGTAAAGCTACGGGTTGGTCTCGGTTGGCGAAAAGTCCCATCTACCACTACCTGTATGTACTTCTACATCATGAAATATAGTCTATGTGCCTTTTATTCTCTTCCAAGTAGCCTCTCTCTCCCGGAGCTTCGCACACCTTCCAAACGCCACCTACCTTCTAGGGATAACTTTTCGACCAGGGTATATAGACTGTATTTACCCCGTGTGTCGTCTTCCCAAAAAAAATGTTCCCAGGGCCATTTTTATTTCTGTCTTTCAGAAAGGTGTATCCCCACCCCCTATTGGGGGCAGTTGGCTTGTTAACACGGAAGGCATCCGCGTCAGTTGGACCAGTACGGACATTAATAAAAGGTACTGAGTGCAGACCAGAACGTTTTTTAATGTGAAGACAACAAGATCCAGGGGGTGCAACCACTAAAAAATCCCAACGGCCGAATTTGAAAAAAATATGCAAATACCCAACAAACGTTACACCTCTAGTCTATGCATACAGTAGACGCGTGCGTAACTCATTGATGAGCAAACAAGCAAACGTAGCTTCGGTCGAAACTGGATCAGCATTAAAGTCAACTTGCGAGAAGCATGCGTATCTCGTACCGAGTATCCATACATATCCTTCACCAACAACGCACCCATCCATGTCCACGTGCAACATGCACTGGAGGGCACGCCAAGACACAAACCGGCAGACTTTTCTTTCGTCATCTGGGTGGTGTTGATTAAACACCAGGTTGGATTCTTGATCGTAACACGTTGGGTCGGCAGTAGGAAGACGTACTGACCAGGCCGACGCGTACAAAAGCAGTGGTGGTGGTGGGGAAACATGACCAGCTTTACTTCTTGTTGGGCAAGAGCACCGCGTGGATGTTGGGCAGCACACCGCCGGAAGCGATGGTGGTGTCGCCGAGCAGCCGGTTCAGCTCCTCGTCGTTACGGACGGCCAGCTGGATGTGGCGAGGGACGATGCGAGCCTTCTTGTTGTCGCGGGCGGCGTTGCCGGCGAGCTCGAGCACCTCGGCGGTGAGGTACTCCAGCACAGCCGCCATGTAGACCGGCGCGCCTCCTCCCACGCGGCTGGAGTACTTGCCCTGCTTGATGAAGCGGCCGATGCGCCCGACAGGGAACTGGAGTCCGGCCTTGGCCGACCTAGAGGTGATCTTCTTTCCGCGGCCTCCCTTTCCCTTTCCGGACATGGTTGATAGTGGGCTGGTGGTGACGAAGAGGTGCTGGGGGGGGGTGGTTGAGATTGTGAAGGGGGATGTGAGGGAGAGCAAGCAGCAAGCAGCAAGCAGAGCAACGGTTTTGGAGCACGCGGGGTAGCTCAAGATTTCGAACCCTTCAATTTCGCCGCGTCGTTTGGCTCTTCGATTGGATGAGACAAGCGGCAAGCTCAACGATTGGCGAAATTAGAGAGCGGTGACCGAAAAGCAACAACGCCAAGATCACGCCTCTAAAGGGTTCCACAATCCTTTCCTCGCGATAACGCCAAGCCGCGCTATCTCACATCTCTCTACCGTCCCTCACCTCTCACCTCCTTCCCGAAACACCAACCAGCAACATGGCTAAGACTCCCTCCAAGAAGTCCGCAAAGGCGCCCAAGAAGGCCGGCGACAAGAAGAGGACCAACAAGAGGACCGAGTCGTACTCCTCGTACATCTACAAGGTGCTCAAGCAGGTGCACCCCGACACAGGTATCTCCAAGCGCGGCATGTCCATCATGAACTCGTTCATCAACGACGTGTTCGAGCGCGTGGCCGGCGAGTCCGGCAAGCTCACCCGCTACAATAAGAAGGCGACCCTCTCCTCCCGCGAGGTCCAGACCGCCGTGCGCCTCATGCTCCCGGGAGAGCTCGCCAAGCACGCTGTGTCCGAGGGCACCAAGGCCGTCACCAAGTTCACCTCCTCCTAGGCAAGGAAGGTGCGCTCAGCTCATCCTCTACCGTGCCGTCGTGAGGTATACTACGTGCCTTAATTGGGCTCCCCCAACCCTGGTGTTTACTCAACACCACCCAGATAATTTGGAGAAAATCATGCCTTTTGGTACACGGCGGCTACCGGCATTTTGCCGGCCGTTACGAATTTGACTTTGCCCTCCGCTTGCTTGACCGTTGTTCTTGTAGGATCCAAGTATGCCCTCCGCTTGCTTGACCGTCACAACAGCTGCTGTGTGCCTTCCCTCTGCTGCGAGTGGAGAACCTACCGGGGGGTTGTGCGGATTCGGATTTCTCCTTCCGAGTCTACAGGGTGTCGCGTTGTCACGTTTTATGTTTTCTTGTGCCAAATCTGTTGCCAACCGAAGCAGATTGGACGGCGTCCAAGCAAGACAAGCTGTCTGTGCCTCGTTCATGATACTGCTGTACCAACGACATCGTTGATATGAGCCCGATCCGACGCAAATAAGAGATTGGTGAGGGGGGTATTGGATCCCCCATTTCGCAAGTGTTGAATTGGTTATGCTGTCGTTGGGATTCATCTTGCTTTTGAGTACTGCAGTGTGTGCGTGCACGTGCACTCGCGATGATGATCGATCCGAAATCCGAAATCGACGAAGTTGGAGGATTGTGTTGTTGTTGTTGTTGTTGTTGTCTTCACATTAAAAACCATCCCGGTCTCTCTGTGTGGATGTGCTTATTGCGCTGCTGCTGCTTTTGGCCTGCCACCTGGTGCTGAGGGTGCCCCGTACATGGACACATGGACTCTCCAGACTGCATGCCCTGCCAAAGTGCGGTGCTAAAAGCACCAAAATCACTCTCTCAATGAGAGCCTTGCTTGTTTGCTTACACCAATCTCCATGGAACATTAAGACACGGGCGACCCATTTTATGATCGATCAATGCCCTTCTTGCGGTACGGTTCCTGATACGTTTCGCTTCTCACAAGGAATCACCATTTCGCTTCAAAACTCCCGGGAAGAAAGAACACGAATACAACAAGGTCATTCGATTCGTTCCAGTTTTGAAATTTGAGCTTGCTGAAGTAGAGCTTGGACATTTCTCAACTACGGAAGACAGTCACCTTTCCCACTTCGCCCGAGCCAGATTCCTTTACGAAAGGGGAGGGGGGGTGTACAGTAAAACGCATCTACACTTCCGACAGAAACCCATCAGAGCAGTTTCCAAGACCAAGAGGTATCTTTCAGTTTCGGTGTCCCTCCCTTCGTCGTTCGGGTACTGTATTCAAAAGGAAATCCCGCAGGGAGCGAATTTTTACGCCGTGATCATCCCAGAAACTTTTGGAACGAAAGCGGTGACGTGCCGCTTCGCTGTGCGCGTTCACTTAACAAGATTCGCTCGAACAAGAAAAAGGTACGCGTTAACATCCATGGTGAACGGACGGCAGAGCCTCGTTTTTTTTAGTACATGGAAATCTTTCAAAAAAAAAAAACTCTCGTGGAAGTCGAAAACGCTTTTACCATCCCTACCCTCACTTACCCAACTTGCAAGCCGACGAGTAACACGGACAGTGAAACTGGGCACGCTTATTACTACAGACCCATGAACATTACACGCACGAGGAATACGCTGCCACGGAGGACCCATCCCGACAACCCGCGGTGGACACACACACCTGGTTATTTACACGCGTCACGAAAATATGGTAGGAAAGCAGGCGACGAGCGCTACCCGCGCCCATTTCGCCCCTCGCACCCTCCCAAACCGGCGGAAATCCGGCGCAGCGCGTCCAGAAAGGAGTACAAGGTGTTCCTGCTGTACCCGCAGTGCGAGGAACGCTACTTTGCTCATTGCTCACAACACATTGGCTTGTGGCCGCTTGTTTCTAAACGACAAGGGTACAGCTACAAGGCTTGCTGCCACCAGTGCATTAACTGCACGGCAAGAAAATAAGCTTGTTCCACCCACAGGCTTGAGCACAACCCTGCGCGGGGGCGAAACACGTATAGCAGCAGCAAAATCCCAGCCACACGCTGAAACCTACTGTAGGGAGAGCAAGGTGCCGCCCCAGCACACATGGCGGCGGCGGCACACCGCCTGTTGCTTGCTCGTCGTCGCCTCTCGAAACTCATCTTGGAGTAGCGAGGGCTGGTCTACGCAGTCCGAAGAACGACGCTGGGCCGAGCTCCGGCTCATTCATACCCCCCCCCCACCCGGCCGTGCGAGTTGTTGCAGGCGACGAAGACCCCAGGGCGCCTCTACCGCCGCTACCGCTTGCCTCACCGGCAAGTGGAGTAGAAGGCAACGGCAACAGCGACGAGGTAGCATGCGGCGAGGCGGGGGGCGACAGTGGGGATCCGGAGGAAAGAAGTACGGAACGTGGTTGCCGCTGTCGGCGTTCTTGTTCCCCGCTCCCCGGTCTGATCGCGGTGAAACGCCACCCAAGGTGTTCCATGCAAAACGCGCAGTAAGCGCATGTCCATGCGTAACCAGGAAACCACGAGTGCTGTGCGCGGCGTGGGGGGGGGGGGAGCAGACGAGATGGAGACGGTGTGGGTGGGTGGGTGGTGTTGGCATTTGGCAACATGTGGCAAATTCAGTGAGGAAAGGCGGGCGAAAACAACTCTGAACGTCATGGGCAGGAAAGCAGGGGGGGGGGGGCG
>CACKRE030004114.1:137488-163484 GCA_902602495.3 Ectocarpus sp. CCAP 1310/34
GGGGGGGGGGGGGGGGGGGGGGGGGGGGGGGGGGGGGGGGGGGGGGGGGCTCCGCACCTGAGCCGCATGACGACCGAGTCCAACATGAGCAGCTCTTGCCTCGCGACGTCGTCCAGAGGGAGGTTGGCGGCCAGCCAGAAGGAAAACAGTGTCGGGTCTAGCTTCCCTCTCCGCCGCGGCATCCCCTCCTCCTCGTCCTCGCTGCTATCGCAACCACCACCACTACCCCCACCTCCCTGTGATACCCCTCCTTCGACTCTGGCAGCAGAAGAAACACTGACACCCCCGCCGCCTCCTCTTACGTTCCCCCTAACCCCTTCGCCCCCGTTCCTCGCACCCCCCTCCTCAACCTGCGGTGCCCCCGAAGTAGCGCCGTGCGGAAGAGGCTCCCTCTGCTCGCGCAGGAGGGACGCCGCTCGCGCCGCAAGGACTGCCGGAGAGTTGGCGACGACGGCAAAGCGGGGGACCGCCATCGTCCAGTGGTTTCCGCCGTCGCGGCGGCGGCGGCCTCGGCGACCGGTGCCGGGGAACTCGCGGAACGCGCGGGGGACCGGGGGCTGGAACGTTCCCGGGCAATGGTCCGAGCAGATGACCACCTTCCAGTAGCGCACGCCCCGCCTTTAAGCGATTGTTGTCGCATTGGTGGTGTTGTTTGTTTTTGAAAAAAATGTGGGAAATTTCCGCCGAGGGGACGTGGCCGAACGTGGTGTGAGTGTGCGATCGAATTAACGATAAGGGGGGCGGGGGGGCACGCGAATTCTGTCCCAGTCACGGGAAGATGGGTTTTCGGACAGCACGGCAAGGGGTTATCTTCACTAAAGCTGTGAAGGCCGGGTTTCTTCCTGCGAGAGACCGGTCTGTGCGCAAACTTGTGCCCCATCTTGCTCTCCAATTTTCTCTCTTGGCGCCACCAGTACAAACGGAACAACCTGTAAGCTCGTTCGACAAGGGTTTTCACCCGGTTCGGCGCCTAGGACATTCAGCGCCGGTGTTTGTTCGACACCCGGCAAAAACCGTTCAACACACACACGCCACTGACAACAAGCATTATCATCGGGCTGGTTTGGAGGCCACCCGACACCTTTGGGCTGAATGGCTTCGGGTAACCTGACAAACCGACTGCTACACACACGTCTGTCAACGTCAAGTCCTGAAACCTACCTCCAGCCCAGGTCTTCCACCAGCCGGAAGCGATGCCGCCCCCTGGCCATCATCGCCAAGCCCCCACCGTCTCCGCCTTCACCTCCACCGGCAGCATCCTCGGCGGAACCGCCGTGGCCCGACCGTACCTCGGCGGTCGTTCCAACCGGCGACGCTCCTTCGTGCGGCCTGTTTGAGTTGTCGCATAATGTTGTATTAGAAAATATATGTGCAATCAAAGAGAGACTTCCCTTTCGAGATGTATAGCCACAGCAGTAGTCGAAGGGTGTGTGTGGAAGTCTTCGCAGAATTTCGCGCGAATGTGGGTTTCCAGAAACGCAAAAAAGCGAAAAGAAACGACACGGAAATGACCGCCACGGGAAGGTAGGCTTGCGTTCGCGGTGATGGCGCAGTGTACACTCACAACCGACTGCCACATAAGGGGAAGGGGTGCTCCAGCCGAACCGCGGTACGGAAAACATATCATAATTTTGGCAGCTAAGAAACGGGCCACAAAAAACAAAAAAAAGGCACGGGCGGCAACAACAGGTCCAAATTTCACGGACCCCTGTTCTCTGAGGCCAGTTGTTATGGATTTTTTTCCAAGATGGGAATCCGGGGGATCGACAGACAAGTCTCAACCACCCCCGAAAGAGCAGGAGGTCTGCGCACTGGACAGCAAGCACAGCGTACAAGGCACTTCGTCAGTTCGTCCTCGCCTCACAGACCCCTGTTTGTTATCAAACCGACAAGGCTGTACACTGCACTGCTGTGAACTTCTCGGAGCCAAGTTTGGGCAGCTACAGTGCAGTGTGCGCGTAGTTTGCAATGATATGAAAGCAAATTCACGGTTCCCAGTTTGGAATTCCAACCTATTCCAGCTGGGAATTCATGAGGAATTCCAACCAGGATCGTCCAGCAATTCCAAACTGGAATTCCTATCTTACCAAGCACAACGAACACACACTTCACCCCAGCTCGCCAAACTTGGCTCGAAGAGGCTCACAGCAATGCACTGCGCGGCGTCGAAGGTTTGAACGCAAACGGGTCTCTGTAAGGCGAGTACCGAGTGCCAAAGCGTGTTTGTGTGCATTTCCAACAAAGTACGCAGAACCCTTGCGGCCTTATGCGGGTTTGCATGTACGTAAAATCGGGATTCCCATCTGGGAAGATTTTCCTTACAGTTGGCCTGAGGGCAAGAAATGCAGTTTGGGGCATGTTCCTGCTCTGAATTGCGTGAGCCCCCTGATGATTACAATTGCCCAGATCCTCAGCACATATCACAATTTGCAACCGATGCCGATGACACATACATGAGCGAACTGTAAGGACGCTAGGATGATGTGATAGGTGTCGTTGTCAGTTGAAGGGAGGGAGCGCGAGCAGGACAGACTGGAAAATCTGAGGGGCGCGACAAAACTTCGAGCCAATTTTCGACGCCGCAGCATGATTCTCCCATTGCTAGCCAAATAGACTTGTGCGCCACCACAGCAGCCTGCTATGCATGTACAGCAGCTGCTGCTGTGGGTTACAAGTAGCAGGTACGAGTACGAGTCAACTTACCCGCCTCTTCTCGAATCGAGCCTGTTAACCACACCGAGATGCCTCGCAGCCTGCTGCCCCCCCCCTCTACCACTACCGCCACGGCCACCCGCGCCCGCTCCGCCACCGAGGAAAGAGCCCACCAAGTCCGCGTAGGCCGGGTTGTGCAACCTCAGCGGGAGAGACTCGCCGGGAAACAGCACCACTCCCGGCAGCGCTAGTATCGGGATCTCGACGGTCGAGCCCTCCTCCAGATCTTTCCTCGACAGGGAGGAGGAGCCAGTGGTCGCCTCTCCGAGATACGCGTGGGTTGCCGGGGTGGGCAAGGGTGCCGGAGGCGGTGGTGATGATGGTGGGCTTTCGGTGTTGCTGTTGATGCCGACGCGGGCGGAGCTGGTGTCGACTGCTGTTGTTGCTGCTGCTGCTGCTGCTGCTGCGGCGGCGGCGGCGGCGGCGGCGGCGGCGGCGCTACTGTTGTGGTTGTTGCCCGTTGCAAGCATTACATGTTCAGGTGTCATCTGTCGCTGTTGTTGCTGCTGCTGCTGCTGCTGCTGCTGCTGCTGCTGCTGCTGTTGATCTTGCTGGTGATGTTGCCCTATGTCACCGAACCAGCCAATCTGTTCCTCCATATCCCCCTCCCAGTCGTCCATCTTCCCTTGGTCGTCGCTCACTGCAACGCGTGCTGAGTGTGCTATAGCAGATGTATTGCAGCTAGCGCGATGGAGTCTTCCGGCGTTTTGGACGCGTCATGTACCTGCTGCAAAACAGGGCAGCAGCCCAATCTGTTGAACAACTTGCTCAAAGGGAAGCTCGGAATGGAGAGGGTGCAGTGGTTTCGCCAGGGCAGTGTATGCTACACAAACGGTGTCTACCAGGCAGGTGTGTCGCGTGATTGAGACTGGATAGAGGCAGCTGCAACATTTCGCTGGCCACGCAGAGCATCCTGCTTTTATAAAAACCGAAAGCGGGGGGAAAGTTGGTTCCTGCCCCCCTCCTTGTTGTCCCCGTGTCGCACTCGAGCACTGCTTGCCGCACTGCCGCTGTCGCGATGCTTTCGGCGTTGGATATCCGCTACTTCTCGTGGCCCTACTTCTTCGCCCTGCTCATCCTATCGGCTGGGGTAATAGCCCCGTTGATTGTGATGAAGTCGAGACCCGCGGCGTTGTTCCGCACTGGAAGCGGTCGTATTCCGGAGTGATTGGTGTCCGCATGGATAGAGGGCATCGCGTAGCGCCCACGGGAGTTTCCTGAGGTGCGCGCAAGTAGTGTCTTGACATAGCGCCAAAGCGGGGGGAATCAGACAAGCTTGCTGGGATATGTCCGAAACGAATGAGCCTGGTGTTGCTGGTTGGTCTGGTGGCATGGCACGTTGCTGTTAGGCCTCGCTGCAGGCAGTGCGTAATTGCGCCGCCTTTTGCTTGGAGGGATTGTTTTGCAATGTTGGTGCGAGAGGTGCTAGAGGTGACTGAGGTGTGTTGCGAGGAGTCTTTTCCGTTCCGCGAAGCGCGCGAAAACGTGCCTGTATAGCAGACTTTAGCGTTGGACGTTTGGGTCGCGTGGATAAATGTTTCGTAGATTGTGGTGTAATATGTACTGTACTGCTCACAATGTTGCTGTCTATTACTGTAGTCGTTTCTGTTTTGGATGTGGGAGGTGTTCCGGCAAGCGATCGAGTAGGAGCGAGAGGGATGCGGGTCTGCAGCAGACGGGACAAGAAGGACAACTAAGTGTTGGAGGCTCGCCGGCGGCCACGAGAAGTTATGTTATCGCCGAGTGAGGAGGATTTACACGACGTCATCGAGGGGACGTGAAGGGGGCGGGGGGAGGCGGGGGGGGGGGTCCACAAAGCCGTCATGTGTATTCATCGCGTAAATATCGAGGCGGCAAGGCGGGTAACGGGGCGTGAGAGATGGAGGGTTCCTGTGCCGGGAGCGACGAAACAGCGGAAAGAGAAGTGAGTGCGACCGTAATATTCCCTGCCGAGGGGATGTTTTTGTCTTGGTCAACACCATGGATCACACTTGGCACCTTGAACGAACACTAGATTGCTGTTGCTGTGTCCCGCTTTTGTAGTCGAGTCGTTAGTCGGCTCTCTTCGATCGCGTGCCGGGCGCACGGCGTTGAGTGTGAACTTTGTTCCGTCTTTTCGTTGCTGTGCTCTCCGTGACTGACGTTTTTTATGAAACCGAAGTTACTCTTTTTATGAAACTCTTGCTCCACGTCACCGAGACTCATGCTGAGGCTCGATAGGTGTGCGGCGTTAATATATCGAATGGGTAGTCTTTCTCTGTGTGTGTTTTTTTTCTTAGTCCGTCACGCGGATCCTGCCTTGATTGAGAGGAAACATCGTTTATTTCGAGAGCATCCCAGCATCGCGCTCGTACCTCCGACTATTAGGCTGCCAGGGTAGGACGATCCCCAGCAGAATGTCCTTCATTGTCGTGCAGTACGTGCCATCTGCACGTCTATCTCCGTAGATTTTGGTCCTGCAGACGCACGCTTGAATGCGATGTGGTCCACCGTCGACGAAGGCCTGCGGGGGTTCATTTGCTTCGATTTTGGGCGTCCTATTTGTCTCGATTTGTATTTTTCGTGATGTTGTGCCTTTTGGTCAACCGGACTGCAGGCAACGAGTGCTCTACCTCAACCGCCGTTTCGAGCGCTTTGCTCGGGTAGCTCTCGTTTGCCGCGCTACCTTTTCGTACACCCATTCGTACATTGTTATTTCATGGCCCTGCCCAGGTTTGATTCCCTTGTTGCCGTTCTGACTCTGTTCTTCTTTGCCCGCCGCCCTTTCCCGGCAGCTCCCGCACTCCATCTGAGGCGAAGACGAGCTCTCGTGGAAGCTCGCGGATAGCACTCCTCCGCGTTTGAAGAGCTCAAGTTCCTGGATGATGAAGCCCGACTTGTTTTCGTCTTGTTGCTTTTTTTTCTTGCTTTTTTTCTGATGTTTATCGGTTTGAGTCTAGACTGCAGGGGGGTCGCCAAGTTCGCACCTTGCCGCGTGCTGCAGAATTGTTGTCCTACGGCGGCATGATTTTTACGTTTCCACCTGTGTTCACTTGAGAGCTTTTGGGAGTTGCAAGTGTCAGCCGTGTGACGGTTGTGTGTGTGATTGTTGTGTGATGTCAACGGCTTGGCGTATGCGAGACCTTGTCTGGTTTCCTGTGCTCCTGCAATGATTCAAGTTCTACCTTGTGCTGTCCGCGATTGTCCGCATTTCTTCGCGGAACTTTGCTATTTTTGTATTCTATCGTTTTGTCGTGTGGTCCTCCACACTACTCGTTCCGGTTGGATTATCTGGACGGATTTTGGAGGAAATTGGAAGAGGCCAGAATTGTTTCAATGTGAAGGCGAGCAACAACGTAAGAGCTGGACGTCCACAAAGACTGCGGAAAATCTTTGGTATGATTGGCAAGTAGTGCAAATTGCCGCTTCACCGTAACTTGTATGTTCTTTTGTGCCGGGGCTTTCCCAGCAGAACCCGACACCCAACACGCTGGGACTCACGACTGGGGGATGAATTTGTTGTACACCACGGACCTGCTTTGATGCTTGACCTATGGGATGTGCGAGGCCCGTCGTCCCTGCAGCCTCGATCTGATCCTGATCGTTGCGGGTTAATCGTGACGCGAGGGAAATGCGTAAGGCACACCATTGAGCTGGGGAGAAAGGCTTGTAGTCTCGAGACCCTGGGCCGTGAGCATACCTGCACGCATACCTGTCGTGACGATTGCTAATCTTGTAGATTTGTGCTGGGTTTCTGCAAGCGATTTGTTTGGTTCCACAGGATGATACCGTTTCCAGTTTTCCTCTTGGGGCTGCACACCCGAAAAACCTTCGGATGGCACATACGTACATGGACCGGTCTTCCTCCCCAGCTTTTCATGAGTTTTTTTCTGGACAAACCCGAGCCCCCTCTTTCTCTGGCTCTTGGTGGTACAGTAGCACATGGCAGAAACGACCTCATCCACTCTGCCTGCTGTGTAGGGAGTCCATGGCAGACCCACATGGACCGCACATCGAAAGATACTCGTCGTGCTATTGGAGCGTACAGACGTACGTACTGATAAACAGCGCACAACGCACCAGCTTTTACGCTTTTCCTCTTCCCTCTGTCAGCAAAAAGCCGCCCACATGCTTCTGTACATGACATATTGATGCAAAGTATCTCCGAATGAACGGTCGCAGAGAAGACGGCTTTCCGTGCGCACCCAGCTCGATTTTTTCTTG
This sequence comes from Ectocarpus sp. CCAP 1310/34, assembly GCA_902602495.3. Taxonomy (NCBI): domain Eukaryota; class Phaeophyceae; order Ectocarpales; family Ectocarpaceae; genus Ectocarpus; species Ectocarpus sp. CCAP 1310/34. The sequence continues at coordinate 144,404 of CACKRE030004114.1, forward strand.
TCGACCCGAAGGATGGCGTTGAGCTTGACCTCTGTCGACAAAATTTGTTATTTTCGGTCTGGTTGCTGACTGTCCTTTTTTTCGCATAACCCTCTCCCCTTTGACCGATCGGGTCTCAAAAGCCGATCTCAGCCCACACTGCGAACCTAGGAGAACTGCGATAGACTTCTTTGTTTGAGCAGCTATCGCTTCTGTGGGGCGAGAACCAGTTTCTTCGTTGACAACATGGATCTGCGTTGACATCAGATCGACCATCAGGTTGACTTGTCGTCGAGGGTTGTCGCGGGTCCTCTTCTTTTTTTGATCGTCACGCCGCGCCAAGCCTGCTTGGGTGTCAACGCGTATCTCGGGAATCAAAATTGTTTCGGAATCGCTCAACTGTAGACTAATTCCGTGTGGCCGACATGGCGTGACGACATGTGCTTGTTGTGTCGGTAGTCAGCGTTTGCTGTCCAGGAGCGAGGGCCGGACGTTTCACGTTATACAGCACCGGCGAGCGGATTGCTTTTGTTGTTTTGATCGTTGATTTAAAATTAAAATAATAATACCTCAAACCCCACATACCCACGCCGACAAAGTAGCTGCCCTGCGCTGGTATCTGTTGTTCGTGCGTGCTGGGAGACTCTGCGACCTACATAAATAATAAGCTCCTTTCTACAGCTTTTGCGACATGGTTCTGCATGCCGAAAGTTGCTGTTTGGTTGTTGCTACTGCTGTGCTGGCGGACGACAGGGACGACCGAGAACAGATGTGCTGCTGTGTACCTAAGTACAGGCAAATGAAGAGTACCTACTTTGTGCGTGCGTGTAATGGGTAGACAGAGTGGAAGAGATGGGGGTGATGCGCTGTGAGGAGGAACAGGGTTCGAAGGCATGCATGCGTAGGTAGAAACGACGAGAAATTGAGAAATTCTCGTCGTTTCCGTGCCTTTTTTTTTTTTTCCAATACCGTGTCTCCCTTCTTTTCTTTCTGCACTAGTTGACTTAAATATTAAGACTTTCGCCCAGCCGAGTGCCCCCCGCTCCCGGCGCGAGCGCCGAGCGCCCCACATCGGCACACTCTCTCCACTCCACTCCCACTCATCCTCTGTTCGAGCGTACCGGATTCATCGGACATGTCGGAAGCGCAAGATCGTTGAAATGTGGGTCGATTTTCAAGAGAGAGGGTGGCACCGATCCCCTGAGTCATGCCGAAGTCCACCTACCACCGAAGCCGCGCCACTCTTCCATGCCTCCACTGCCGCGGCACGACTTTCGAGACGACGGGATGCGAGAATTGGGGGACGAGGTGAGACATTGTACTTAGCCAGCGGGACGGTCTGCTGCTGTGGGGCGGTCTTCTGCACTCTGTGGGGTATAGTCTGCTGCTGCTGCTGTTTTCCACGTACGTGCGTGTGCGTCGGGCGCGGCGAGTATGCCAGTTGGTGCTTCGATGCCCACGTACTCCGGAGTACTTTTAAGCGGGGTGTAACCCATTTTGTCAGTTCCCCCTACATGCTTTTTTCATGGGTTTACTCGGTACTTGTACCGCCGTCAAATTACCGCCGTCAAATTACCGCCGTCAAACTACCGCCGTGGTGTTACGGTCCCGGTAATCCGCGGTTTTACCACCGTTTTTCGGTTTTACCTCCTCCGCCAAAGTCGTTACCGCCGAGAAACGTATTATCGCCTACCGCCGAAACGTTTGCCACCATGTGTCAATACCGCAGATATTTTATCGTCATACGGCATTGTTGTTGTTGTCGTTGTCGTTGTCTTCATATAAAAAAGCTTTCCGATCTCTTCATCTGTCTGTACTTATTCGATAAAGGCTGACCATTTGACTACGTGCACAGTTATCGATGACTATGCACGTAGTCAAATGGTCAGCCTTTATCGTATAAAAGATACACTCTCGGCTCGTAGCCAATCCCAGTGGATCTGATAGGGTGTAGTGATCGCCGGGGACAGACCCCTCGCCACAAGATGCTGCTATTAGCCGATAATGGTGCCTTGAAAGCGATCCACTGGGATTCGTACCCGTGTGTGAATCCTTTATTCGATACAGGCTGACCATTAGACTACGCAGTCAGCGCTGACTGAGTAGTCTNGCCGGGGACAGACCCCTCGCCACAAGATGCTGCTATTAGCCGATAATGGTGCCTTGAAAGCGATCCACTGGGATTCGTACCCGTGTGTGAATCCTTTATTCGATACAGGCTGACCATTAGACTACGCAGTCAGCGCTGACTGAGTAGTCTAACGGGTAAGCCTTTACTATCAAAGGATACACGCCCAGGTTCAAATCCCGGGCTGATCACTCTACGAAAAGCACCATAGTTCTGTTCTCGGCAGCGCCTGGCAAGGGGTCCGTCCCCGGAGATCACTACACCCTATCAGATCCACTGGGATTGGCTACGAGCCGAGAGTGTATCTTTTATTCGATAAAGGCTGACCATTTGACTACGTGCACAGTCATCCGATGACTGTGCACGTAGTCAAATGGTCAGCCTTTATCGTATAGTACTGATCAAACCGGGCGATTCCCGTGCTCACAGGCTAACTTAATCAAAAAGGATGTCAAGAAAAAGTTGACCGGAAGGGTCCGCAAGCCAATATTAATCAGCGACAGATGATAGTCTGAGGCCGTCCGCTCCCCTCTACACACACGCGCGCTGTGTGGGGCAGCAATGAACTAGAATTCAATATCCCAGGCCAGATAGGGAGAGGTATATCCCCTCGTTCAAATCTTGGTACTGCACAGAGAAAGAGAGAAGACCATCCGGGCAAGAAAGGAAAAGGACAAAGGAGATGGAAAAGGATAAAGAAAAAATATAGATCATGACAACGAAATAGAAAACGAGGCAGGAAAAATGAGCAGCCATCGAAAGACACACAGCCAAATTAGCGACACTCGCCACACCACAAGCAAGCAAACACAATCAGGGTCACCAGCAACAGCCAAGACATGTTATCACTCGTGGGGGTTGATGCCATGGTGCAATCACGGAGAGGGGGGGGGATCAGCGAAGGAGTTCATTTCGACTCAAATCGCTTCACGCGGTCTGCCCCTTCTCGTTAACTTTCTTCCCTCGCCGTCTCGTCCGGCGACTGCCCTCCTCTCGCTCCCTTGTTATCATATCTGTACGCTGTTCTCCTTGTCTCGTTTCAACGCTCGTCGCCGGCTATCCTCCTCTTCATCCTTGTGCCAGGCGATATGAACATCTTACTTCCCTGTCGTACCCACCCCCGTATGCCATGGTACCCCCCGCTTCCGCTCGACCTTCACCGCTTCCGTACAGATTAATTTCGGGACTCCGAACACACATGGCTCGTCGCACGTGGTCCCGGTGTAGCCCTGAACGTCCTTCAGGCACGTCAGTCAGTTCTGCTCCGGGCATCCCTTGCGTGGGTTCTCCCCCCTGACCAGGTCGCCGAACATAGTAAGCCGTTTCGGGAGTCGCCCGTCCGGCTACCTTGCCAATGCTCCCGCCAGCAGTAGGCACCGCTTCCGAACAGTGGCTTCCACGCTCCGACACCCGACCCTCTTCAGGGTCTGGGCGTGGAGAGTTGCCAATAGGTGCCCCTTTTACGCTGGTACCCGATAACTCGCAGAAGGAGCCGGTGGTGTATCGACCGCGACAGCTGGTAATGGTCGCAGCGTGGTGGCCATGTCATGCAACGGTACAGCAACGCCTCCGTCGCCTCCGCCTGGAGCTGACGGTCTTGAATCGAAACGGTGCTTTTGGTCGGTCGAAGAGCTCCCGGCCATGTCTACGCCCACGCTGCTCTGCTCCAGTAGTTGGTCTCCCGGGTGACGTCGCCATGTTCGTTGACGGGGCCACCTAGGTACCGGAACTCAGTCCTCTGGGCGTACCTCTATCCCGCTGCGTCGATGATCAGCGGTGACGGTGAGGGCGGCGGTGTTGGCTGGTCCTCCTCCTTTACGCGCGTCAGGAGCGTCTCCGTGTTATTCTCCGACACCGTCAGCCCGAACTCCCCGAACACTTCCACGATGACGGCCATCATTCTCGCCAGCCCGTCAGTGGACTTCGATACAAGGCGTCATCGGCATACAGCGTTCCCCACGACGGCCCCGCCCCCGTCTCCTCCGCCAGGTGCACCAGGTTCTGCAGAAACATCATCCGGCATTATCGCTGAAAAATTACCGCCATATAGGTGCGGTACCTCCGAACGATGGACTGAGTGAGTAAAGGTCTAACCTCGTCCACTACTGCTCAAACACTGTGTGAATCAGGAATTCGAGTCCCCCAGTAGACGAGTCCCCCAGTGGACTTACGTATTACTTTGGACGTGTTTTTTCCCCGCCGTTTTGTTGTCATGTTTTTTTCCCATATGTTCTTGTTCTTTGGTTCTTCTGGAGTTTGTTTCGGGTTTGTTTCGGGAGAACCCGTCGAATATATTGAGTGGACAGGGAAACGAGGAGGCGCGCACACCCCGCACACACCACACACCTGATCCACGCCCAGCATGATCCAGCACAACAACGAGCTTGGCCAATGAGATACCAGGAATGATCGTGTGGGTCGTGTCGAGCAGCGAATGTATCTTATTTTTTTGTTTTCACATTGTTTTCTTTTCGTTTTTACGTGCTTTCGCCTCTCCGTTTATGTTTTGACGTCCAGTTGACTCTAAGATGTGAAAGCCACTGGTGAACGCGACAAAACAAACCATAGCAGTACACGGTCAATCCTCGACAAAACAGGTTTGCCGTCTGTTTGGACGTCGTAACTTAGCACCGCAGTTGCTGCCTTGTTTGGTGTCGCTTGAAGTTGTGACCACACGGCAACGGCAATCTTTACCGCCGTGAAATCACCTTCGTGGTGTTACGGTCCCGGTATTACGCCGTTTCACCGCCGTTTTTTGCTTTTACCGCCTCCGCCAAAGTCGTTACCGCCAACCAACGCTTTACCGCCTACCGCCAAAACAATTACCGCCGTATGGCAATACCCCGAAAATTACGACCAAGTTTTTGTTTTTCCGCCTCCGTCAAAGTCGTTACCGCCAAAACATGTAATACCTCCTACCGCCATATGGCCATACCGCCGACAGCTTATCGCCATTTTATTGTTTTTATTCCTCCGTCAAAGTTGTGACCGCCAAAAAACTTACTACCGCCTACCGCCAAAACAATTACCGCCGAATGGCCTTACCGCCGAAAACCAGTCCGCCAAAAAAAAACGTTACTGAGTCCCTTCTCCATTTCAACATGTATGTGCGCCGGCGATGAACATCAGATGCACACAGCACACCTCATGTACAGGTGTCGTACACGGCGGTTTCCACACATCAGTGCATACATGGACTCGCCTGCTATAATACACCACCGCTCGTTGCTGTTGTTGCATGCAAAGGAAGCACAGCCAGCCACCAATGAACCCCCCTGCTCTCAACCTTCATTTTTTTCTGTTCGAGTTCACTCATATAATAGTAGGTGTCGTACGCGGCGGTTGCCGCACACCAATGCAAATGCCTGTATGGAATCACCTCGATACACTATGCACTGCTGCGGTAGCCACGTGCGCAAATGGCGCACATGGAACCCCACCAATAGGTCAAAGTAGGTGTCGTGCATTTTTGGGAGTAGATGAAGCATCACCACCCATGAATCTCCTCGCTCTATCCTCTGTTCGAGTCCACCCATGAACGAATCGCCCGTTTCAGTGTCAATCTTGATATTTGTTGTTATGACATGCGGCGGTAACCGGCCCGTCCCCTCCCTTTCTGTCTGCTCTTGAAATACCAGCTGGACGGACTGCCAAGAGAGCATCTCCGTCTCGACGCCTGAGCCCGATGACGCGGAGAATATGACGAAGAGGTTTTCCAAGCCCTTCACCTGCCTTTCTTGTAGGACCCTCATTAGACCGGAAACTCCATACTTCCGGATGCTGCACCTGAAGCGCGGTGTCAAACGTCGGAACAAGATGCGCCGCACGGTCTACCTCCACGCCGACGGGAGCGAATGCTTGGGCAAGGATTTGCTGGGACTGCCGGAGGGTGCCAGCCACAAGTGCTCCACGTGCGACTACGCGGGAACCCACCTCCGGAACGTCATGGAGGCTGGGAAGGTGGAGCACATTTTCTGTGACAAGTACAAATACAACTCGGGGTTACTACGGGGAGTGGTGTTGGCCTCCCAGTCCTTCGCATCTTTCTCCTTGAATTCTTGTATGTTGACGAGCATTCCCGGCCTCTTGTCTTGGTGTATTTGCACTTGTCATAGAAAATGTGCTCCGCCTTCCCAGCCCCCGTATGACATAGCATGCCAAACGTTTTGGGCCCTACAGACCAAGTTTGGAACATCAGCCATGATTAAACCTTTGCAACTTCCGTACGCACCAGGCATCACCAACGGACGCGCCATGATCAGGGTTTCGTCACGAAACAACGTCCCTCGACGACGGCAAAACAAGCTACCTCCCCACTGGCACATGCCTTGCTATCGGTGCACAAGTCGTTCTAACAAAGTAGTTCGTCCTACTCGGGGTATTCAACAACTCCGACGGTATCATCCGTGGGATTGAGCTTGACCGTCGTGAGGATTACGACAGCAGTAGCGCGGGCTACTCGGTTGTTACGCTTCGGTACGCGCTACTCAGGATCTTTGTTTACATCAAGGCGGCGCCGACCTGCACTTGAATGGGTTGCAGAAGGGGAGTTATTGCCGGGACACCGGGTGGGCGTAAATTCACAGTTGTGAGCATGAACAAAAGAAAGTTCACACACAAGAGTCGACAGGTGCCATGGACAGTCGGGTGCTTATCGCCGGTATACCGCAGCCAGGGGCAAACCATGCCCAAGATCATCCTCAACATTCGCCGCTCTCCGGGGCATGCTATGGATTGCGCCGCCGTCTACGTTGTTACCCTTTCGCGTGCAACCGGTCTTGACGATTTGAACCTTCTCTTCCGTTCTACCCTGCAAGAGCTCAACCAGCCTCAAAAACCCAGGCATCATCGTCATCGTCAGCTACCTGCGCCGTCTGGACGAGGCTACCATGGAGCTTTTCCTCGAAGACCTGGTGTCTTTCACCCCTGCCTACGCCTCCCTGGACGACATCGAAGAAGCCGGCCCACGGCCACCCAAGAAACAAGCAAAACGGACCGGTTGCCACGGCCCAGGTGCAACCCGCAGAGTCGCCCACCTCGTCCCCAACCAGGACAACACACTGCTTCTTCAATTCCGCGACTGCCTTGGCATTCGCAGCCTGGGATGGTCAGCCACTCCTAGATACTGCAGCCGGCACCCCTTGCCGCCGGATCTTTCTTCACGACTTCGCAGTTGCTGCGGGAATCTTATTGCTCGATGAGTGTGACCTCTCGCCGAATATCGTGGTGAGCACTCCATCTTCGTCCGTTCCCTCTCTTCACTTCAGTGCAAATTCTTCCCGCCCTTGCCTCAGTTTTTTCGACCGTGTCCCTTTGAGTGCCGTTTTCGGTGTAGGGCGTGCCCGTTTTTGTTCAGCATGTCGTTTCCTGTCTGCAGTGCGTATACGTTTTAATGTTGCCCTCGTTACTCTTATTTTTACAAGGGCGTTGAAGGGCCCCGTCGCCCCCAGTGGGCGGAGGGGCCCGAATCGCAAGCCGAAGGTAGGCACGATAATGATGAGTAGAACGCAGCACGAATAACATGGAACCGGGAATCGCAGGTTGCTGCGGGCAACTGTGCTGTTTCTCTTCGGGTTTTCATTAGTTTTTTATTTGAAGTCAAGTTAGTCTGGTTCCCACCGGGCGTTGCAAACGTGCAATTTCAGTTGAAAATAACCTTAAATATCAGTCGTCACTATGATTGATGCTGGGAGTTCTTGAAGGTTGGTAAGATGTCGAGGTGGAAGAAACCCGGTTCAACAGCAGACACTGGCAACGCGATGAAGAAGCTCGTACGGATGGGCGCATCACGCTACTGCTGTAGGTTGTTGCGTGTGGCGCATAGACTATATATCTTGTAAACCCTGATACGTCTGGTGTTGGGGACTGGTCCGTGCCCAACCTACTACTTCAAGAACTGCCTTTCGTCATTTGTGTGACATGCAGCAAAGCGTGATGCTGTACGTGCTGCCAACGCGCTTATGGGCACGGGCGAGGAAAATGTAGTACAAACAAGCAAACCTCGGGGTTTTGTACATGCATGTCGTCGAAAAAATCAACAACACTCAGAAGAAATTGTGCAGAACATTGTCTTTCCTCTTTTCTAGCGATGCGTCGGACAATGACAAGCAGTACCGTCGCTCGCATTCCTTGGACGGACAAGAGATGGCCAGCAACCATCCTTTGTATCCCTCCCGTGTAGAGTGGTTTCGAAGACATACAGTCGGGAGGAGACACTTCAGTGAGGCGTCTTGTGTCACGCGCGCATGGAATAGGGTTGTGGTGGTACTGTGGGTTTTGCCATATCTCGTGATGTGGATGCAAAAGGGGCGGTCAAGGGCACAGATGATCGAAACCAGTGTGGAACAAGGTAGCCCAAGGCCTTCCAAGATCAGAGTTTTGATATTCCAATGCGATAGACACCCACCCTGACGTCCATTGCCGGGTCAACTTAACGCGACCGATGGAATGTGGGTACGTGGCCTTATCAATCAGCGTTTCGGGCATGCCACAGAAAGCGTCACCGCTAGTTTTAGAGCCTGGGGGTAGCGAAGTTCCTGCTCAAGATGAACGAGAAGATTGACAGCTTGATGATTAGAAATTGGTAAGGGAAGCATCCTAATCTAAGACCTAACGAAGTAGAGGCAGTCGCTTTTGAGTTGGTTACCCTTCAAAGTCAGTGAGAAGCGAGCCTCGGGGGCGAATTACAGGTTATGTGGCGGTGCCTTCTGTAGACGTTTGATACGTAGTGTGACGTCAACATTTTTGTCTTCGAAATCCGTTGCATGCATCTACGGTTCCCCGCATCACCCCCCTCGGGACGGTTGACAAGATCGCGTGTGGCGAGGCCCTTCCATTCTACCCCTACAATGAATGTTGGGCTTAGCAATGAATCAAGTGGATGGGGAATACTCCCATCTTTCGCGTGGTGCGTGCGTTTTTCTCAAGAAGTTTAGTCGATTCGGACAGACAGCAACGGCAGCATTATTCCGGGACGGATGTTACAGCACAACCGTGATGTCGTGCATGGCTGGACAATACACCAGAGTTTAAGTCACCCGCTGATAGAAGAACGATGTCTGGATGCAGCGCACCCCGACGCAACATGCCGGACAGATGCTCGAAGTGCACAAATACGTTAATTTTCGTTCGCTCGGTGGAAAAAGAACAATACAAAAAGGTGACATTGTTGTCGACACCATCACTATAGCTACACTACCATTATGGACAAACACGCCGCCGGTGCTTCAGCCTACCCTGTACAAACGCGGCCTGACCTGCAGCCTGAGTTCTTACGAGAGGTTTGGTACCTTTTTATGCCGTCGTATATGTGCAGCACTGAGGTATTGAATTCAAGCGTGCTACAGGGTCTCCAAAGAAACACAACCCGAATAAAAATGCACTTCAATACACCACACCTTCAAACGCTGATTCAAAGTAGCTTACAAATGATAAGGACAACTTGCCTGTGCCGAGACAGCAAAGGCATGGGGATACCACAACAAGCGCGCCTTTGGCCGCGCCAACCTTGCCCTTCGCCAACATGGCCCTTCGATGAAACACGCAACAATAGCCTTGAACATGAACCTTGCCCAAGTCGAAGACACAACATACAGAAATCAGACTAAACCTCCGAACAAAGCAACATATGTCTTTTCGCTGCCACAGGTGTTGGCGGCGGTAGGGGATGCCCAGCAGGCCAAACAACGAAAAACGAAGCGCCGCTAGTCCAGGCCGCAGACGGAAAGTGTCAGCATCCCTCCCCCCTGCAAGTTTTTGTTCTTGTTCTTCTCTCTGCGGGCCAGGAAGTCGTCCACCCCTTCCATCCGCATCAGGTCCGTCTTGTCGAGGGCGTTGCCCGCGAGCTCCAGGGACTCCACCGCAGAGTCGGCGAACAACCCTCGAGATATGGACTGCGACGCCGCGGTGCGGCAGGGGCGGTCGTGCAAAACGAAAAAAAAGGGAGAGAGTGCAACAAGCATGATTGTTCTGGCGTGTTGATTAACCTTGCGCGAGCAGCTTCACGCGCAAGGCTTGGTTCACCCTATGCTATGTCGACATGATATTTTAGATAGCCTAGGAAGGCCGGGGTACGAGGGTATAGCGAGGGGAACGCGGTGCTTCCGCAAGGCGCGCACCCTCGGGAGACTAACGGCCAAGAGAAGAGAGTCGACACGCCCGGGTCGACACGCCCGGACTCCGGGAGGGACGAGGATGCGCGCGACTCAGCACCTCGCTCGTGGAGTCTGTTGACAAGCTTGATAACCAACGGACTGCCACTCAGCGCTGACTGATAGTACAGCAGTGGTCATCGTGCTTCTCAACAAAAGGTAATGCCTAAATCAGTCTAACCCCTGTCGTGCTTCTCAACAAAATCAACCATGGGGCGTCGTGCAATACATGAGCAACGGTTTTGCGTTGGACTGCTGTGCAGGTGAGCAACAATCCTCGGGGCATCGCCATGATCGAAAATAGCAGCCGTGGAAGAAGGACATAGGTCATGCGTGTGCGTGTGCACGCTCGGCGACAAGGCCGTATTCTGACAAACGGGGAACTCGACAGGATTTGAAGCTAAAATTCAAGAAACGCGATCAATGCCAGCACACGAAAAACCTCCTGTGCGCTGCTCGCCTCGTACACCCTGCGACATCAGTCTATCGATTTACACGGTCACCAGAAAAAACATCACAACATGGGAGTGCAGCAGTACCCTTCCTGTATGTCGCTACTTTCTATTTTTATCCTGTGTGACTCTGGATGGTTGTAGTTGTACGAAAAAATAAACCCAAGAGTTTAGTACCCTACATGTACTGAAATGTGTAGTACACGTCTCATGGCACGTCTCACGGGGGGACTATCGCCATAACACATATTAATAGGACGAATACACACAACACACACACCTGTTGCCCGCTGAACGGGTCCACGGCCGCGATGCGGTTCGATCTAACCGAGAGCTTCTTCAGCTTTGCCAGCCCCACCAGCTCGTGTCCCAACGCCCGCAACGAGTTGTCGTCAAGGATGAGCTCCTCCAGGGCCGGAAGCGTGGCTCCGAAGGGCGGGAGGCCTTCGATCCCATTGGCTGATAGGTCCAGCACCTGGTTCGGCCACGGGTCACGCACAGGGTAAGGATTTTGAGAAACAGGTTAAATCATAACGTCTCTCGCTCTGAAAAGGAATCGGGAAGTTGCTGATGTTGACTGTTTGCCATTGCCCACGCGAGCTCGAAAAGAAATCGGTCGTGTTGCTAGTGTTGACTGTTCAACCAGCGGCTTATTTTGGTCTAAAACAATAGGTTCGTTCCTGGCGCAGAGAACGTCATGCCAGCGTGAACTCGATGCTCCAAGCCCAACACCCCAGCATGAACCCGAGGAAACGTCAGGCAACCTAGCGAAGTCTAGGTAGCGTTTCAGAACCTTCTCATTGATGGCCGACTCCGCCGATACAGATCAGGACACTGTTAACATAGGGACCACCCGTGATGTAGCAAGTTTCATGAGGAAGACTCACGTAACCAATCCCCTGCCAAAACCTGCGTGACATTCAGGCCCCTCGTTGCTTCTCCGCAATGTGCCGCTAGTTGTGTTTGAAGGGCTTCATAGCAGTAGGGCATCGCTTGGTGCTTTCTCCTCGAAACACCGACAATAGTTCGAAAATGCCGCAGGGTTCGTCTCACCCAGCACGCCAACCCCAAAGGTTCCCCGCCCCCAAACCCCGATTGATCAAGGCATCCATTACTGATGCTGCTGTCGGGTGTTGACCTGAAGCGCCGGAAGCCCGTCCAGCACGGCTGCTGGCACCTCCCCCAGGCTGTTATCCCGCAGCATAAGCTTCTTCAGGCACCCCGGCAGCGCCCCCAAAGCTCCTGCCCCGGCGAGCCGATTTGATCCCGCGGAGATGTCCGTCAGGGAAGAAAGCGCGCTGAGGTCTGGGATAGCCTGTGCAGCACCGACGGAACGCGCGAGATGGGGAAAATAAAGGATGGGAGGGGGGGCAGGGGGCATACTCATGTGTTTGTTACCTTAGGCCTTTGAACCATTGGCTACGAAAATTTTGGTCAAGACGGCGTAGGTGGTGGAAGTGAATGAGGAGTTGCGCATGGAGGTTTGTACGCAGTTCCTTTTGTTGGCCCTGCTCCAAGCGACGTCACATTTTTCACCATCTACTCTTCCAGCTACTTGAAAGGGGAGTTTTGTCCAAGGTACTTTGAGAACTACATGTCTCAGTGCTTTGGGTCGTTTACAAGTATCCCATCGCAGACGAAGCGGGGGAGGGCCGGGAGCCCAGTCGTACCTTCGTTTGGCAAGCCGCAGATACAGCCCGCTTCGGTTTTTTCAGTCGTTCAACGGGTCCCTGCCAGCTACAGAAACGCACCAGAGAGACGAGAAAAACGCACAAGCATTGCGAAACAAGGACCCACGGTTTGGTGCTTTTCCTCCACCCACGAAAAGGCCGTCTCATACGGGCAGACGCCGCCAGTAGTCATCGGGAAGAGGTACGCACCTCGAGCTTGTTGGAATCGAGTCGCAGGATCTTGAGCTTGGTGAGGGTGCTCATCGCCGCAGGTAGGAGCTTGAGGGAGTTGGACGCCATGTTCAACGTCTGTAACAATCACGCGCAGTGCCCCCCCCCCACACACGCACAAAACATGCACAGACAGGCAGTGTAGTTAATTACCCAACCCGCTTCGAGGAGGAGGCCACCCGCGAAAGAGAGGTGGGGGGGGTGTGAACATGTATGTGTGCGTTAGAATTCGTCCCACGTATTCTGGGCGTGAGTCTCTACCCGATTCGTTGTATGTTGGACGCACCAGCCAATGAAACTGAAATATGCTATCCTAGCGCCCCAGAGGACAAAACACAAAGTTCGCGCAAAGTTGATCCTTGCTTAGCACGAGAGGTAAATCCCCGGCCATATTCCAGCCGTTCTCCTGGCATTCTGCTCGCACTTTCCAGTCTGTCTCTCTCACCCTGAGCTTGACCAGCGTGAAAAGCCCCTCTGGTATTTCCTTAAGGCCATGCTCTTGCAGTGCCAGCACGCCCGTGGCTTCTGCCGTCTTCATCTTTTGGGCCGTCACCTTCCTGCATGATTGGATCGCCAAACGTTGGCATCGATTCGGGGGAGGTCGTCGATGGAGCGGTGTGGCGATAGCACTCATCACCCATGGTCATGAGGGAAACGCCAGAGGAGCGCAGAGCGTTAATACTGAAGCACTGCTGTAGTATCCATACGCGTGAGGGACATGATGGAAAGGAAGAGCTTGGTGACGGCCTCAGTGCTGGCACGTAGTTGGTTGAGGTGAGGGTGGAGGCTGCAGAATCGGAACGTCAAGAACCGCCCTCGAAAGTCTTGCTGGAGCGCCCAAAACGCCGGGAGGTGCCCCGCTGCTGCTGATAAGCTTGGCGGAGGGGGGGGGGGGGCGATGGGGAGGAGAGGGCGCGCCATGGACTAATGTACGGTCTTCATGTCTTTTTAGATCTTACTTCATCAGTATGACCCAACGAATCCATCTCTATCGAAGAAGTCTAAGATAGATTAGCAATGAATCCATAGCGTTAGCAAAACTTCTGTTTTTCCACGATTTCCCGAGCAGCACACAACAAGGCGGAAATATAAGCCAGACATTTAGTTGAGCAATAACTATTTCAGTTAAATTTCAAGTACCTACGCACAAACAAACGTTGATTAAACCAATACCCATTGAAATCTCACAGAAACCATTTGAGCAGCAGATCGCAAAGCCCCTAAAAACGCGTATTTAGAATTACTAGACCAACCCGAAATTAAAACACCATAAACACCTAAAGAAGATACTGCTAAAAAATGTAAACCTCCCAGCTGAGTATCAGCATTATCATTACCATAACTAAAAGGAATAACTGCCCAACTTATTAGGCTTAAAGTAAAAGTACAAAGAGGAGCAAGTATAACGAGAACAATATTTGCATTATTAATAAATACTTCTAGTAGGCAAAACAGTTTCTTTTACAAAGGCTGAAGTAACCCCATAAAACCAATAACGTTAGGACCTTTTCGTCTTTGAATCCCCGCCATAATTTTTCGTTCTGCTAAAGTAAAAAAAGCAACAGTGATTCATAGAGGAACAACAAGGTCAATAATATTTAGAAGAATAGTACAGATGAAGTAAACCCTTTACCCTCTGCAGTAAGTTTATTTCCTTCCGCTAATTGGTGGGAGCGTGAAATATGGGATTTATTTGGAGTATTTTTCTCTAATCATCCAGATTTACGTAGAATTCTTACAGATCATGGAAAAACAGAAATTTTAAGTTTTCCCTCCCGTTTAACGTCTAACATTTTGACGCGCTGCTTCTAGTTGTCTCCCATTTAAAAACTAAAGCAAAGCAATTTAAATTTTTAATCTATGTGTTTCTGTCGAATTATTTGGTATTTTTCGAGTTTTAAAGTATTTACGAGATTTAGTTTTTTTAGGTTGGATTGTTTGGACCCCCGCCAATTCCGTTGATTTTTAAGCTTGCGCTCGTACTCCTCAGGCGGAGTGATTAATGCCTTAGCTATATTTTCTAGATTTCTAAAAATTAGCACTCATCGTTGACAGCGTAGTGACATCTATCTCCCCAGTGGGGAACAGGGTCAACAAGACAGCTTGGTAGCCGTCTCGTGTAGACTATCTGTGAAAAAATGTAGAACCATATTTCTCAGCTGAACTGGACGATGACTTCTCTGGTTCTGCGACATGGTACGCTTGCGCTGGCCCCCGAGTCCCACCAAAGGCCCGCAGTAAGGTACTACGCAACCTACTCCACGCCCGGAACGACAACGTCAGCAGCAGCGCGAGCAGTATGGGCGTTCGTTTGCCGTCAGATGTACACGTACCTCCCGGTCTTGTTCTTGGGAGCGCTGCCTGGCAAGCTCGTCAAGGCATCCCGGAAGTCTGATGTGGCGCCCTGGCCCCTTGAGAACGTGGAAGAATGCGACGATTCCTTGTTCCCCATGCTGCTATTGACTCTTGTTCCCAAGCGAGCTCTCGCAGCAGGACACGAGAACTTGAAGTTCTGACCGTGATCTCCCACGGACTGGTTGCGCAATCTCTCCGTAAAAAATGCTGCTGTCGCCGATTCTACGCTCTGTCTGTTCCTTGCTAGATTGAGACCCACACTATTACTGTACCCCGAGCTGAAAAATGCCGTGTGCTGGAGCCGTATGCAGTCGTGACAGCAGTGTTTGCAGGTTCACTGGAGATTTGGAGATGTACACTACACATGCCATGTCCATAGTCCACCGTGCACCGTGCTGACGGCAGCGAAAGCGGCGAGATGCGAAAATGATTCGCCGGTGCTCCCCCGAAACGGTGGATATTCTCGCGCACCGCATCCACAATCCTCAATCCTAAATCCTCCACTCACTGCAAAGCTGCAAAGACTAAGACGTCAACACATTTCCTTCGACTGAGGTTATATCTCGAACGGATGGTTGTTCTGTGTCTGTATGTATGTATCTTTCATACAAGCGATACACTGTTGTACAGACGAGCACACAAAATCCATCCGGGCGCTGCACCTGGTGATTCGATATACTTCGATGCGCAAGGCTCGATCGATCTTGTCTCTGATGATCGACCTCATATGTAGATGATGAACCACACTACATATACACAGACAGTCAGAGGGCTGCCAGCGGAATCCCGATCTCTGGAGGAGAGCACTAGCAAAAGCGTGGTTTCGGTGCAAGAAGATGCCTTGTAACCCAAGTAGGGTAAAACCACCATTCCGTTGCGAGACAACGAGATACGGGAGTCAATCCCGGTGGAGAGAACCCGTTTATCCGAACGACTTTCCCCCAAAAAGCACTACAGGGATACACAGAGCTTCGCCGGGAGTGACGCCCTTACCATGCGTGGCAGGTCATTACATCATACCACATAGCAGCGTGGACTACAAAGTTCTTGCAGCATATTAGACTACTTCTACCATACGATCCTTTCTTATATCCCCGGAGACAACAGCCAAGGACAATATATTGCTGTGGCAATCAATGAAGCCAGTACATTTTTTTTTGCGAATCATCGCGTTCACTCACCCCCCCACGGTTATGCTGTCCTCTCGTTTTGCAAACATGTGTTCACGTACCACCCGAATTCACCGATGAAAATGACTTCTCTCCGAGAGACCCGCCAGCCGCTCTAAATTTCCGGGTGCATGGTGTATGGACTCATCTCAATTTTTTTTCTGTTCGGTCTTAGCATTCATGCACACATCTACAGTACAAAAGACTATTACCACGATATCGTGTACTTAAAATACTCGATGGCGAGCGCACTAACCACGGCAATATGCACATCACTCAAGAAAACCCCGATACTTCCTGCTTGTTCATAAAGCCAATCCTTTCGCCAGCAACAACGATGGCAGGGGCAGAGGACTATCAGCCGAGGGAGTCGATCCCTGAGCTCGGATCCAGGCAGGCATTATTACCTTATGCAAAATTTTGCAACGCTTCTTCGATCTTCTTAGCCATCCCCCAAACCACGGTGACCTTTTCTTCTGGCCGAGACAGCAGCCGTCGTCCCCAAGCCCCCCTCTCGCCCATCTCCAGCGCCTTCCGCACGCCCAGCGACACCCGACCACACCCCCGTCGCAACCTCAGCATCGCTTATCTTCCTTTTTCGATCCAGGTGCGAGGCGGGTCCATTGCTGCGTGGTGTTTTTCTATCCTGCGTTAATCTCGCCGCAATAATTACCGTGTCCCCCTGCTTGGTGGGAGGCCTACTTCTCCCACTGGTGACGTCACTGTTGTCGTTGTCGTTGACGCCGCGGCTAACCGTTTCAGCTCGAGCGAGTTCCCCTGCCGCCGCATTGTCGCAGCCAACGATACCGGCACCTCTTGGCGACGACAACAGCGGCGACACGGATGTACCTCCTCCTCCTTCTCCTCCTCCTCCTCCTCCTCCTCCTCCTCCTCCCTTCTCCCTAGCTCCCGCCAACGCCGCCGACTGCCCCTTCTTAACGTCGTCCTGCTGAGGCTGCGGGAGGCGCGTCGCCCAGAGGTCGAGGTCGAGGGGGTCCTGGATGAATTCGCCCAGGATGTTGCCGTCCTGGTCGACGACGGGGTGGTGGAACCCAAGGAGGAGATCGACCGCCTCTTGCCGCCTTGGGGTGGTCGGAACAAACAAGGCAGGGAGACGGCGATGATCAAGGGGTAGCAGCGTGAACGAAAAGCCAGACCGCAGCAACACCTTGGATGGACACTCAGCATCACCCGCAACAACTGCAGCAGCAAAACAATGACATTAATTTTACAACAATGACATTAATTTTACAACAATGACAAAAATTTTACAACAACGACATTAATTTTACAACAACGACATTAATTTTACAACAATGACATTAATTTTACAACGATGACATTAATTTTACAACAATGACATTAATTTCACAACAATGACAAACTACGACATCTCCTCGCCTCCCGATGGCCTCAAATAAGGAGTTGCAAATAGGGGGGAACAACACCAATTCATCAAGAAATAGGATAAAAAACAGAGAAAAGTTAGAGAATTAAGAACAAAAACAAGAAGACACAGCATGCTTTCAGCTCCGATTTCATAGTTACCGGTGGTCCTGGAAGTTGTTGACGACGTAGCGGATGGCTGAGTTCGTCCCGTCTTGGAGTAGTCCCATTTTCGTGCGCTGTCCCGTCCGGGTGAAGTCGCCTTTCAGAGCCGGCGTGCCTGCGTAGAGCATGCTGTCGTTTTGGCGTTGACGGAGGGGCCGCAGAGCGGGCGGATAGGGGGGGGGCACGACTAGCGTCAACGGCGGTAGAGAAAGCGTTTTGAGGGGAACAAAACAGAGAAGGGTGTGCTGTTGTTGAATGAACCACATTAGCTCGTGCTCATAGGTTTGTTTGACGGCAATCCTCGCCAAGAAGGATGGACACGTATGGTGTCTACCTCCATGTCAGCAGCAGCAGTAGCAACAGAGAACCCAGAAACAAAAAAACTCAACAATTCAGTCCCAAGGAAACCAGTGGCAACACTCGTCTCCGTCACTTCCCCTTCCCCAAGCGATTCGTGAAATGGGGTCCATTCGCACATACCATGGTACCGACCGAAGAGTGGCGGGCTTACGCTCTTCGCACAGCAGTGTGTGCGATAACGATCTGCCGTTGCAAGATTCCGCACATTCACCTCGCACATATTAAACTCGGGTGCTCTCCATATAACAAGGATTCGTCTTCGTAACCCACCTGATTTCGTCGGCGTTGTTACCCCAAACGTCTCGAAAACGCCTCTCCAGCTCTTCCGCCGGCATCTCCAGCATGTCTAGGGTAAGGGCCAAGGCCGCGTTGTCCCCCCCCTCCGGCTCCGGGATATCCACTCCGACCGCGCTCAGCTGGACCTGTGTCGCGTACCGTACAACAACAGCAGGTACGATTAAGAGGATAATCCTTGGTACAATGCAAGGATACAAGAGAGCACATGTGGCTTGTCCTGCCTGTGAGAAACACATACGAAGTGAATAGGAGAAACACATACGAAGCGAATCGGAGAAAGACCTGATTTCACAGCGAGTTTTTCGGCATGTCCCGATCCTCTCTTTAGGCGGTTCGTAGCCGCTACAGCTGTGTCTAGTTGGGTCGAACAGGTAGGGAAGAGCGGTCAGTGCACCGAAACAAAAGCGGCATGGATACGATCCTGGCCACCTGCACAGCGCGAAACGCCAAACTTCACTTTTGACTCGATTTCGATCCGGGGGTGCGTATTCGATTCCAAGACCTACATATGCGATAGTTCTGACGTACAGACCTCGCGAGCAGGGCACCAACAACAACACTCGCTACATGCCTTGGGGACACCCCCTTCGTGGCAGCACAGCCTCAAAAAAAAGTTCTTGTCAGTCAAGTCGACTCCGCACGAAACGCTCGGTCCCCGCAACCACCCAAGCCCTGTACCTGCCGCGCTCGTCCCTACTACACCCCCCCCCCCCCCCCCCCCCCCCCCCCCCCCCCCCCC
>CACKRE030004114.1:184255-202776 GCA_902602495.3 Ectocarpus sp. CCAP 1310/34
CCCCCCCCCCCCCCGGGATGAAGAACGCCACTTTCGTGAACCTCTGTTTCCTGCTGCTCTGCACCCACTCTTCGTGTATGGTAAACCTATGTTGCTGCCTGCTGCTGCTCTTCACAATCAAACGCCAGGCAAGCTTTGGCCCAGGATGTACAAGGTCAAGCTGAACGACGCGAAAGCGGACGACGATAAGGAGGCGGGTCCGGTTTCCTCCGAAGGCAACGAGCGAAGACGACGGCAGTAGTAGCAAATAGCTTCGCCTGCACGGAGACGCCTAGCGCACCACACAACACGCGCAAGATGTGCCGTACGCGGCGAGCGTATGGCATGGGGTCTCGAGGCTTGCACCTTAGGGTTCTTTTGTTTCGTATTTGGGTGGGTTGTATGGTTGTCGGCATGTTTCACTTGGGTGGCTCGGGAAAGGTTTGGGTGCTCTGCGTGTCGTTCGGCGTTCAGTTCCCTCCCCCCAGTTTTTCGGCCGCACGTACCGAACTTTCGAGTCTGGAGAAACAGTACAATGCTGTCCTCCAACCAACGAAGGTGCAAGCAGTGCTCACACAACGGTAGTGAATCCCTTCCTAAGCAAGCTTCCGTAGGTGGTACAGCAGTGTTGCGATCCGCTGCCGTGCGTCGGTTCTGCAGGTCGGAGCGAATGAGTCTGCCCGCGCCCTTGATGCGGAGGGCGATAGCGACCTCTGGGGCCTTCCAGTGTTTTGTTTGCGGTGCTCTTGAGCGCTGCCGCCGCTTTCTGAGGCCTGACTCCGCCCTACGACAGGGGGGGGTTGGTGAACTGCTGGCCCGTTTTTATCTGCATTGGGTGCGTTTCCCTTGGGGGTCGGTTCATTGTTTGGTGTTATGTATGCAATGTGGTTAGTGTTGGAGCTGAGTAGTTCCACAGCGAGTGCAGCAACCAAAACCAAGCCGTCGCTGCTGTGCTGCCGTGACTATGGTTGAACGCTTGCTTTCTAGATATGAATAGAAAAATCAAACGCCGGAACGCTCGGTGAGTGCTTAGGACGCCTGGTGCCATGCTGTCTCTGCTGCAAGACGTGTTGACTTGATGATCTATGCGGCTGGTGTACATCAAGGGGAAGGGCCAAAAATTGCAAGAGGCAAAACGGTAGTCGGTAGGTGTTGGACAGTGGGGCGGAAGGGGCGATGAAGAGGGATTCCTGATGTTGATGATATGCATGTGATAGACGGTGACTCTCTATTGTTGCGTATCTCTTCGCTCAACCTGGTAGATGGGAGGTGTTGGTTCAGCTCGCCATCAGCAGTGTTGGCGGGCTGAAATGATCAGTGCTATGCTGCCGCCCCGTCCCTCAGCTGCTGAAACCCGGCTGCGCCGAGTTTGGGGTGGGCGCGCACATGCTGCAAGAGTATTAGGACTTTTCATATCTTCCATCAACAAGCGGAGTTCGGGAGCTGTCAAAATTTCATGTTCAACGTCTCGGAACCGTGTTCCCTGTACGATATCCCCGAATGACCGGGGTGGGCCACGACCACGTCAATGATGTGATTCATGAGCGCGGCTTGTCGTAGGGGCGCTCCACCCTTCCTTGCCTGTTGCGGTGCGTTGGAACGTATGGACTATTCGGATCTCGTCGCAGTCACACGAACCATTATTTTTATGACAACATGCCGTGGCGGAGGAAGGAGTTTTTCGGACGTACACATGAGCTCTATACTACTGTAGTCCAGAGAGATCACAATAGCGTCTACGAGAGCAACCGACGGATATCTCTTTCCCGCCAAAATGTAGAAAATTAGAAAGCACACCCAGGACCACGGCCACGGGCGGAGAAAGTACAAACTTCTTTTTGACCGTCCTCCTGTGTGACCCACCCCGGGTGGCGCGATAATGTATTATGCCGAAACGTATGCGTAGATGTAGTGTCTGATGTCCAGAAAATGTGCGATGCGATCGTTCTCAAGTAGAAGGTGTACCCCTATTCGGATACAATAGTCTGCTTGTGAGAAGGTACGGAGCGGAGAACGGAACGGTTTTATGTAAATTAGTGTAAAAACGAAATTTCCACGTCCGCAGCAGGTAGATGTCGTACCTCGTCGCCCGGAACTCGGATAATCCTACAGTATGTGCCTGCCCTTGCAGTCCCCGACAATTGAATGGCGTTCGCTTCTTGCTGCGCACAGAAGGCACTGGCGATGAACAAGAACCGTGTTGTAGTCTAGACTACGCCACACAAAAAAAAAACAGCGGAACGAAGCATCTCCTTCCAAAATATGACAGGATTACGTATGGCGTCGAAGAATAAATGGGGTGGCTAAATACAACACACATAAATAAACCACCGTAGATTGGGATAAACAGAGACACACTCGCACAGCTGCTAGCTCTTTCAAGTTTCTCCTGGGTTCTTGCTGCGGCTTCGAATGTAGCTTATCGTGCTCCTCAACACCTCGTGTCATTGTGGTGCAACGTTCGCCGTGAATATGTTTCTCCGAAGTTTCCTGAGGTGCAGACAATAGGTGCCCGCGAACAACTCGCGGAACGGTTCCAAGTACAGGACTGTTCGCGCTGGTGGCTGGCTGCCTCGGCCCACGGCACCATCCTCGCAGCGCCGCCACGCACACGTGCACACACGCCGGCCTACTCCCATACTTTCTGCCCTCGACAAACAACCATGCCCTCTCTCAGTGATAGCCCCGCCATGCAAGGCACATCCGGCGGCTGCAACCTCCTCGCCGCCGGCAAACAACAGACTTACGGGAAAAATGGGAACGTATCCAAAAATGAGAATGGGCGTTTGTTTTTAGAAAGCAAACCACGCCTTTGCAACTCCCCCCAAAAAAGTTGACAGTGCTTAGGCTTAGGCCCATTATGCTTTTTTTTTTCTTTTTTTATGCTCCTGAAACAAGTCAAATTTGCCCACGATTATGCGTTTTTTTTGCAAATATGCCCTGACCTATGCTCTAGCTATGCTTTTTTTTCTGGTGGTCATGTGCCTCAATTCGATACTTCATGCTCGCTATCCTGCTTGTTTTAGGTAGTTATGCCTCGCCCAATCTTCTCTTCGAAGCCGGAGGTGTTCTGTTGTTGTCTTTTGCTGGGTACATTGGCTGAAATTGACTGTTTTTCCTCCAAAAAAATGGGCAAACGGCAAGAGCGGCCGTTAGCTTGCAATACACTATTAGACCTGTGAATGCTCTTCATCATCCTCATCATCATGCTCTTCGTTTCGAATGTCGAAAACTCTCGACTCCTGACATTTAAGTGGCAAACAGCACACTTTGACGCCCTCTTTCGAAAGCTTCTCCCCAATACAAAAGCAGATACACGAGCTGCGCTCACCTAAAAACTAAACAGGGAGAGACAAAAACAGTCGAGCCACCGAAGGGAAGAAGCGGCGCTACATAAGCAGCTGCAGGCAAAGTCAGCAGCACTTTTAGCAACGATGAAAGAATGCCTTCTAGCTTCTAGCACTGGAAGCCCTGTTGTACTTGAGAAGGGTTGATGCCGTAATCCGGTCGCTGAGGCACTGCTCCTGCCGCTCGTCCATGCAAGCACGAAGCAGAGAAAACACCCGTTCCATGAAAGCGGAAGAGGGTTGGATCAAAGCTACGTCCTTGGCTACATTGTACCAAGCAGGGAGTTTAAGCCTGTTGTCATGCCAGAAAGCCCACAAATCACACCCCGAGTCCGTGCCAGCCGCCGCGGTGCTGTAGAGATCCTTTTCTACTACGAGCTCATGGACCATGGCCGTTGTCACGAACGGAAATACTTCTGCTAGGACGTGTACGTCCGACTCCTCCACTCCGTGCCCCGTCACGACCCTAAAGTTCAGGATTCTCGCGGCCTTGAAGACCCGAATAGCATTGCGTTCCTTGGCTCCTGGGTGGTCCCCGATCCTGTCAAACGCGTACTGCCGGACGGCATGCATGTCGAAGAGTGCCTTCTCCCTCAGCCACTTCTTGACCGACTCCTGCAACCCATGAACAGTACAAACACACGAAGTGGGCGTCAATAGGAGGAGGTGACGTGATGGTTGTGTGTTGTGATCATGGAGGGGGCGTCATCGAACACAGCTCAACAATTTCTGGTCGCACAAGCAACTTCCACAAACGGACTCCCGAAATACTCACGTTGGCGTTCACGCTGTTGGAGTACTCCCTCACGAGCGCGTTCACGTTAGGCATGTTCACCTTGTCCTCAAACCGCGGAGGGACGTTGCTGTCCAAGGTCAGGGCCAGACCTTTGCGCACACTCACGATGGCATCGTACGCCTCAGGTAGCTATCGGTGGCAAGGGGTGACGGTACGGGAAGGGAACACATCAATAACATATAGCGGCAGATGACGAACACCGAACGACCACACCTACGAAAGGTAGGTGCGAAATATAAGGGCCTCTCGGGTAAGTGCTTACCAGGAATCCGTCTCCCTCGAGTAGATGGGTGGGACGGACCAGGTGGATCCCGACGTCCACAGCTACCGCGAATCCCAGCTGCAAGATGAGCTCCTGGTGGACACCATCCGGCCGAACACGCCCGAGCTCCTCCCTCATCGCAGCGGCCGACTTGGACCTGGACTCTTCGGTCGAGGTGAACTTGTCGACGAAGGTCTTCATCTGCTGCCAGTTCAGCACCAAGGCGTTGTTCCGCACGTAACGCGAGCTCCAGCGGTGAGAAACAGGTTTCGGAGGCGACACCTTCGTCTCCTGCAACCACAAGTCTCTAGCGTTGTGGCTATGGGCCAGGAGTACGTGCAAGTGGCCAGCGAATTTGTCGGTCTCCTCCGAGCTCAGCTCGTTGCCACAGTTGTTGAGGAGGTGGGAGAAGCACCGAACGCCGACAGCGTTCGGGAAGTTCAGCAGCAGCGTGTCCAGGGCCTTCATGTTGGCGCCGCATCCGTCGAGCATGAAACCGACGCACTTGCTGCGGTCTATTTTGTACTCGTCCACCGTGATCTTCATGACTTCGCCGTGGATGGCCTTGAAGTCCATGGACTTGCTCAGCATGCTCAAGTTAAGCACTCGCTGGGTGATCTGCCGGCAAAAAGGCATGAAGAACGAGAAAGAAAGCGAAAGAGAGAGAGGCAGGGAGGGCGGGGGAAGGAGAAAGAGACGAATCAGAAGAGAGGTTTGAAACAAAGCGACCTTGTGCATGACTTTTTCACGAACCATTCGTACGGTACCCTACCCTCCAGCTGAAAAGCACGTATCACCTCCCTACGCGAATTGAACCATCTACATCACGGCACAACCTAGTACCTGTCCTTCCTTGTTGACGAAACGGATACCAATCCCGAAGCACGCAGCGCGGTACGGCGTCTCGTCGAATGTGATCGCATACCGGGAGTCCCCAACCTCGTCGAGAATCCGCTGCTTCTGTCGTGCAGGGGACACATTGGGAGTCGGGCCGTTCGACGATTGCACGAGTGGTAAGGGACAACATTTTTCACGCGTTGATTCCAAGAGGCGGGTAAGTTACAAACTTGCCAAATAAATACAGACACAAACTCGTTGCGGTCATGTCGACGATCCAAGGCAGCCCCGTATGCAAGACGGCTCGGCCTCACCTCCTTTTTCTCGATGAAAGGGATGTAGTTGGCAAGGTGCCGTGCTCCCGGCAGCCTCGCCCCCAAGTGGTGTAGGAAATCCTTCATCAGTGAATTCTCGAGGGCGTTGAGAGGGACCCCGGCAGACAGGCACGCCTCGACTGCCATGAACTGCGTCGCCTGTTCTTTGGGAGGAAGCTTGCTGCCGTAGCTGCCTCCGAGCAAGTCAGAGTACTCTCGGAAATTATCCAGAGACGCCTGTAAAGGCGAAAGATAACCGTGCGTTCGAGCAAAGTCGTGTTCAACAACGTCAGTCCCGGAGTTTAGTGTTGGCCATTTCGTTTTGGTACTATCTAGCACTTGGCAACAGCGTCATCAGCGAACAAACGTATAAAAACAGAGCAGCGGCACGGCAATATACTCCTATATGACAGCGTGAGCCGCGAAACACAAAGCGAAGGAAAAAAAACACCGTGAAGTCAGACGTCCCTTCTGTGCTACACTGGTTGATCCACTGTTGAAATATACAAACAATAAACAACGGCAATCAGCAGCAGCACATTTAAAATAGCATGGACGAGTACAAAAACAAAAGTACACTAGGCTAGACTAGTCTAGTGTATTAAAAATATTTTGCACATGTAGACTCCAGCACCACAAAGCACGATAGTGTGCTGCTGTGTAGAGCTACAGTATCCAGCCTAGTCTTCTATCGCTTGAAAAAAAAATACCTGCTTTGCTTCTTTCTTCCGGCGGTAGTCCTTCGTTGCCTTGCCGTGCTCCACGCCGGACACGTGGTTCCTCACGGTTGATTTCTTCTTCATGTCTATCGGCTTGTTGCAGGCCGCGCACGTGAGGACGCCGCAGCGAACTTCCAGAGTGTGGTTCGGAAACTCCTTCAGCCTGTCGTAGGCACTGATTCTCGATCTGACAGCGCGCTGCTTCCCCGCCGCGGCCGATGATAACTTACGCTTGCGCTTGCTGCCCACCGTTGCCTCCTCCTCCTTCTCCTCTTCCTCGTCATCCCCCTCCTCACCATCATCGACGCGTTGTTTCCTCCGTTCGCGGTTTACCCTCACAACCCTACGCCTATCGATGTGGGACGCTCGAGCGGGTGCTGTCGGGTTCGCCGCTGCTGCCGCCACCTCTTGCTGGCGTGTCGTGTTGCGCTTTCGCTGTGCGGCGTTTGCGTTGGGCAAAAAGCTGAACATGCTTTGCTGAACCGCACCCGCCGCACCACGGGACGAGGGATCTTTTGGTGGGGGATCCCTCGTATCCTTTTCTGTCGCGGGAGCACGACCTGTTGGGTGCGATCTGCTGTGGTTGGAGGTCTGCACGATCTTTTGAACCTCTGGCGCATCAGACTCCGAGCTAGAAGAGTTCGAGCTTGAGCTTGAGCTTGAGCTGGAGCTTGAGCTGGAGCTGGAGCTGGAGCTGGAGCTGGAGCTGCTGGAGTTAGAGCTGGAGCTAGAGCTAGAAGAGCTGGAAGAGCTAGAGCTTATCGCCGAGCGCGCCATGACATCCGCAGGGGAAGCCCGTGTGTGTGCGTGCATGTGCGCGCACGTTGCTGGCTGCTTAAAAACACTTGTCCATTATTATCTCATCGTTTGTCTCTGTTTATGTCGAAGTACCCGAATAATCGAACGATCGAACACCAGGCGCCCTCAGGCCATGTGTCAAGCACCGAAATGCCCTTATCTATGAGCGTTATGCTCATTATGCAGCAGTGTATGCTCGTCGCGCGTGCATATATGCTCCTTCGGGGCTGAAATATGCTCGAGCATTGCTCCTTTTTAGTTATGCTTTTTCTTATGCTCAAAAGGGCCATTTATGCTAAAAGCTATGCCCGCATAATGGGCCTAAGCCTAACAGCGCTGTAGGTCTTTACAGCAGCTTTCGAATGAGCTGTTGCTCAAGCTGTATGTCCTCGGCATCGCCGAGGTAGCCAGCATCGCGAGAAATCAGGTCGAAACCAGCACGAATCGCTTTTTGCGCCCGTGAGAAGGCGTGATGTGGAGCATGGCGGTTCTGATGAGCTCATCTCACAGCTGGGGCGAAGGGGTTTCGCAGGATAATTTTGGTTCTGTGATACACCCGATGGTTCTGAAGAAAAACGCCAATTCTCATTTTTGGATACGTTCCCATTTTTCCCGCAAGTCTGTTAAACGTTCCCTAGAAGTAATCGACGGTGTGAAGATGCGAGGCGTGTGGATTGGTGAACGGACAGATGGGCACCGGAAGGCATGGATCACGCCCGACATCGCTTCAGGAGGTTTCAGCACTGGAAAGTACCTAGCCGGGGGACCTACGAAGCCTCATGAGGTGGCTTTCATCGAAAAGCACGCAATTTGCGCAGGCAGCGACTTCAACTGCTACCTTCGTGCGAAACACGGAGCAATGCTTCGCCGCGCCACCAAACGCTGGTGTCTGACCACTAGCGCTGGGAGAACGTGGTTTCTGGATCTGAGCCGCAGCGAACTCGACCGCGTGCCGACAGTCGAGGAAGGGTGCTTCATGGCCATCGTCATCCTCGAGGAAGCTGGCATCTCGGCGGAGCACCTAGTCGAAGAGGTCTCGCCGTGGTTTCACCTGCTACGATTTTTCCCCGAACTTGTCGAAACCACAGCTGCTGACGGTTCGATCTCGAGCATACGCAGCGTTGGAGACCTTTTGTCTACGTTTTCAACCCTTCTTCACCGTTTCGAGGGCAAGATGGTCTTCGATCGATTGCGAAGGACAGCTGCCGAGAACATCTACATCCCCACTTACAAGGCCGTGGTGGAAGATGCTAGGCGCTTTTGTGTGCTGTGGTCGGCTCGAGTCAACACAGCAGCAGCAGCAGCAGCACCAGAAGACGACCCCTGCTGCCTAGCGCCTAGTGCTGCTTTGTGCCTCGCCACGATGCGCGCTAACCTCATCCTCTTCGGTTTCGAGAAAAAACTTCGCCGGTCTTCCCTGAGCAAGCTTTTCGATGCGCTGGAGGTGGTCGTGCTCCACGGCGAAAAAACCCGTCAGACGTTCGTGGAGCACATCCAGCGCCACGCTGACGCGGCGTCCGCTAGGCTGGCGCGCCGCGGCAGCAACAGCACCCCCCCCACCGCAGACATGCCGCCTCGCCGCCAAGCCTTCTTGCACCAGCTCCGAGGCCTCGTCCAAGAGCTAAGGCAGAACGAGTCCCCTTCGAACGGCTTGTCCATGGATCGTGTTGCGGACATGTCGAACCAATTTCCACTCTTCAGTGTGGAGATCAGGCGCGTCAAGCTGGGGCCGTTGGGGGAACTTGCTGAGGCAGGTCTCGTCAGCTCTTCGGAAATGCTGGCGTTGCAGGCCGAAGGTCTTGCCGTGAAGCACCGAGCGACACACTTTGCCCCTGAGCCAGCCCGCACCCTCGCGCCCCATGGCTTGACTGCTTTCATGAAGCGAAGGTCGCGCCTGCTCCTCGCTCTTGCCACCCAAGTCCGCGTTTCAGAGATCCCGTGGTTCGGCGCGCTCGCCGACACTTTCGACACGAAGAAGAGCGATGGTCACCCGGACGAGGTCGTGCGTCCCGTGAACCGCGTGGCGAGGGAGGTCTTCCGGGCGCACGTGACGTGCTTCGCCGGCACGCAGACGCCCAACAGGCTCGTGAGGTTGCTTGGTGAGTACCTGGAGAGCAAGGGTCTGGTGAAGGAGATCGCGGCCGACATCTTTCAAGGGGCGTTCCGTGGCACCTTTGGGGCCCAGGCGAAGCAGCGCGAGGAGATTCTCGGCCCCGGCACGCCCTACGGGAACTAGACTACTACGCTAGAGTGCTGGTCGAGTTCCCCCGCGACGCCGCCTCCCGTACCGTCAGCATGTGGGAGTTGGGGTCTGAGTTGAGCCTCGGGGAGTCGGAGGGGTGCGGCAAGAGGACCGTGGTGAAGAACGGCATCGCTATCGAACGCGTCGCGGCGAACACCACGCACAACCTCCTCCACCTCGTGGTCGCTCTCGAGATGGACAAGAACGCCGCCGTGCTGGAGCATGCGGCGACGGTGGCCCCGGCGAGGCTCGCGGAGAGCCTACGGTCGAAGAGCACCCACTACAGGTTCCTCCGCGACGAGTCGCGTCGCGCGGCGGCCTGTTGCCGCGCGTTCTTGGTTTTCGTGAGCCTCCTAAAGAAGGTGGTCGACGGCTACGCTTTTGCTGCCGATGCAGGAGTGCGTTTTAGTTGCGTCAGGCATCGCCCGTTTGTGCTTGTATCCGCCATGTTTGGTTCCGGGTTTGCGATCATCGTGCCTGTCTTTACGCACCAATGCCACAACGGACGCGCTCGGACCTAGAGCACAGAAACACAAATATGCAGTCTTGCGCATTCCTCGGCGTGCGGGCGCAACAGGTGGCTCGCTACAAGCAGCCCTTCCGAGAGAGGAGAGGTCGGTCTCAGAAGGGGGCATTCATCGGGCCTAGAGTACCCCCTGCGGAGGCCACCGAGCCAAAAAAGTGCGACAAGATGCGTGCGATGGCTCTTTGATGTAGAAGCACTTGGCTGAATGCTTTTCGTTCGATCGTGCTGGGCAAGCCTGGACGATGCTGTTCATCCCCCGACAAGACTGCACCTTGTTTTTCCAAGTGGTGCATGTTTCTCCTTGTGTGCATCAGACCTCAATAGGATCTGCTGGAAACACCTTTCGAACCGCCATAACGCGAAGGAAAAGTCATCTGGTGCGCGGTGAAAGTAGGCGGTTGGTAGTCCCGCTATAATAGACCACAAGAAACAGAGAGGCCTAATGACCAGAGGTCGGAGAGACAACGGACACGATCTCCGAACGACAGAAAAAAATATTGAAATGGACAAGATTGAAGAAATCTATGCGTTCGGCCTAGGACATTGCAGATTGTCTGCACGAAGCACAAAGTCGTGGCCCTTCATTCATTTATCGCCGCAACGAATTCGAAAGGAGCCAGCAGCGCATGGAAGCGGTACTGGATGATGTCTACTGGGACGAGCATGGGCGCCGGTACAGCCGCGGCGATCGCGGTGTTGATGATGCCGGTGTTGGTGATGGTGCCGCCGGAGGTCACGGACACGAAAGGTCGGGAGAGATCGGCGTGGCGATGGAAACGGTGCGGTGAGTCTACACACCGGCGAGTGTGTGCGCCGCATCGCAAATAGAAACACGTTGGGCGCGTGTTTCCGCTGCCACTGTTTCCGCGAGCAGAAGGAGATACGTCTGCCGTTGACGCCATTGTATTGCCACGCACGCAGGAGAAGGCTTCAGCAATTCCCTTCCCTGATCTCTAACCACGAAAAGCTAGTAGACCGGCTACCCGTGAGCCACGCGTGTTCGAGATCTGTCAACAATGGGCACACGTGGCGCCTAAAGGAGAGCATGCCGTGCTCTGAAAAATTGCGTGCTCATAATCAACCTGTGCTGTCCCTTGTTCGTTTATCGTCCATTTCTCGGCCCTATGCCTGCTTCAGTCCTGGGTTTCCCCGCGTGCCGACCATGAACGCCGAGTCGACGAACTATGCTACAAACATGTTGTAGATGGAGCGGCCTTGAAACATGTTAGCGTCGTTGCCGCTTTTTCCGCATTCGATCGCGCCAGGAGGGTGGCCGCGGCTTGTGTGGAGGAGGGAACAGACTTCGCACAGCCGTTCCGAGATATGGACGCTGATGGTATGCACTGAACGAGACATGACGGGGTAGGTGCCTCTTCCTTAGGCTGACTCTAACGTGCCAACGCGCCGGACGTAATTTTTTCATTCTCGGATGTAAGCGAGTGATCCCGGTACATTTCCTCCGGACCGAAGACCAGAGCCGTCGAAGCCAAGGACGGGTGCTCGGACATAGCGTAACCCTGAACATGGGAGCTACCACAAAAGTTACAGGTTATCACAATTCACGTCATTGGCGTTAATGGAACCAAGAATCGCCCACGATGTGAATGTTCAACCGAGCGGCACCAGGCGCACGCCGTACAATACTGCTTGGACACTGGTTGAGGGGTCTTCCTCGTGTAACTCTTGCTTCGTTACGGAGGAAATACCGGTCGTCCGGTCGCCACCCATTTATACATGTGATGGAAGCTATGTTGCCTCTTACTTGCACGCGCTGTTCCCATGGATGCTCTTACTGAAAGCGACCAGGCGCGATTCTGTTCTCCAGGCGGCTTTTTCCTCTTCTTGGTTGTTGACGTTGGCCTTCTGCTAGTGCGCTCTCAACTCTGCTACTCTACTAAAAACGCTCTTGATTTCGTCTTCCTGTTTGCAGGCGATGGTCGCTTGACCCTTGCGGAGATGGGTGCCGCCTTGAAAAGGGTTGGAGCGCGCCTCAGCCTGTCTCAGGTGACCGCTTTATTCAGGCATTTCGGCCGGGGGCGACCCGGCTTGGACAAGGTCGATCGCGGGTGAGTGAAAGAACGAACGCACGGGACGGCAAGCGGGGTTCTGCATTCCGTGTCGGAACATACATACACATTCTTTGAAGATTCTGGACGCAGTGAATCCTCTTTCAGGACGCCGGAAGTGCCACTTACCTTGAGGGACACTTCGTTCTCGTTCGCGCCAACGGTGCGAGTTTCTGACGTTGCAGGAGCAGGTTTGACGATGGTGTCGTACGTGCCTTGAAAAGTGCGAAAACAGCCTCTGGGCATTGCCCAAGGAATGCCTCTTCTTGACCCACTTCACGGCTTGGCCTTTCCCGAGACAAAACCTGTTTGGGTCTCCTGCTGGTTCATCTATTTCACGTCTCATCTTGATCGTTACCAACCCTCGCCACGCGCACCTGTCCGAATATTAATTTGTTCTCTTTCGCCGAGGCAGTGATATCCTGTGGGACTTCATCGACACAAAGCGTCTGACGGAGCAGTGGCGGAGGGCCGGGGACATGGGCGGCGGACACCGCGCCCGAACGGTCCCTTTTCGAAAGAGGGTGCGAGCGAGCAAGCGCGAAGACTATTGGCATACTATTCCTGAGCTTGGCGAGAGAGCACCAGTGAGCGAAAGAGACGCCGGTTTTCTGACACACGCTCAGGGGTCGAACGAAACTACTTAGTCGCGTCGAAACAGATCAACGTCTGAAGGGAACTGATGGTACTTGGCGGTCTGAAGCCACACTTCACTCGAATACTCGGGGGGAAGGCCAAGGCTGGCATCGGGGGTGACGAATGGGCAAAGCTGAGGCAGCATCCACGGGCCGAGTGCGATACTGTTGATCGCTACGGCCGAGGTTTAGACAATACCCTGAAGGTCCTTCCGAGTCCCCCTCCCCCCTCCCTTTGTTACATAGCACCAAGGGCTGGAGAAAAAGTTGCAGAACCTTTGCTCTCCTCATGCTCTAAGCTATTCCTCTATATCCGAGGCGGAAGCGCTGCTGCTGCAGACGTCTGCGAAATCAAGGGTTGAGGGAATAGCAATTGCTTTCAGGAAACAACGACACGGTCTCCTCATTTCGCCCTCGCGCAGCCCTCCCGTCCTCTTCCCCCCCACTGCACCTGGTTGTTTGCGCTGGCCTCAGCGACGCGTCGCTTCTGCTCTTCCTGGCGAACCCTCTCCGTCACCAGCATGAGATCCAGCACCCGCTGGGTCGCCGCTCATGCCCAGGCCCGCTTCTCGGCGTCGTCGTCGCCGCCACCTCTAGACTGTTGTTGTGGCGATGCGGGGTTGTGTGAAGTGTGTGAACATATTGCGTCTCCAGAAGAAGTAGTCAGGTGCGCCAAAATGCGGCAGTAAGCGGGCAATTCCACGCAGCTTCGCCAGTCTGTGCCAGAAGGTTGTTTCTCGTATCAAGCTTGTCCTCCCAGAACTATTGTCAAGAACAGCTGAACACTATTCCGGGCAGTATCTCGGCAAAAGTTGCGATGCTCTGACGCTTTGGTCACTACCCCGACCAAGGAAGTTTCCGGCAGAACGACAGCCCGTTCTTACTGGCAAAACATACCACGGCAGATGTGGCAGAGATAAACGATGTGTGCACGAAAACATACGTTGGTGGTGCTGACGTCGGCGGTTTTCCATGCCCTTCGTTCGGCAGCGTTCGCAGCTGCTTCTGCCCTCCGTCGGCCCTCCCTGCATTCGTGGAAGAGGAACCAATTGTTGGGGTGCATCAATGTTCCCTGTGGAGCAAGCCACTCATGTCGCAATTCTCAACGCGTGGTCCATCAGAGCAACAGCTCACTCTGTTGAAGAAACTTGGAAGGCACAATATCGATGCCCGTGCTGAGATTTTGGTACGGGAATCGATTGACCAGATGGCTGGCGTCCTGACTGGCTCGGTGGCTCACTCTGCTTCCGTGAGCTCCTTTTGGCAGGCTTGGAGGTAGCGAGTCAGTCTCCACCGGTCGTCGTTCCAGCTCTCGGTACCGCTGAAAATCACAAAAATATTCAAAGCGTAGAGGGCAATACCACGTAAAAAATTGCATTCCACTCACTCGGACTACTCCAGTAATGATGTCGACCACACGTCACGAGCAGCTGTTGTTGAAGCAGTCTAAGTGTCGTTTCATTTTCGGGTATCCCTCCACCACCCCCCTCCGGCTCAAGAACTTTGTCGCCAGCCTATCCAACGCGCGCATGACGATCAGCCCTTCACCCGTTTCTTATCTCCCGCTTGCCCCACAGTCTATCACATGCCTCCCCCCACGTCTCCTGATTCACCTCAATGGCAAGCCGGTGGTGGCATCCTTGGTTCCATGCCTACTCTTCCCTCGCGAGACGGCCATGGTTGTCATTGGCCTGGTACCACCCGAGGCTGTCGGGCTTCTCGTCCACCCTCCCCTCCCCTCGTGCGGAGGTCGCCGCCCCCTGGACGCTCCTGCTCCTCCTCTTACCGATCCCCGGTCACCGTCGTCAGTCCCCAATCTCTCGATAGTCCCACCGCCGGACGCCCACAGTCTACTGCTACCGCTACCGCCGCCACCGCCGTCTGAAGAACTGGGCCTTCGGTGCGTTCCCAGCTGTTTCTCGGGTTGTGCGTCTGGGCTGGTCTGGTAAAAGTGTTGGTCTTCATCTCGAGCCCACCACTCATCAATACCGCCCGCATCTTCGCCGCGACCGTTGGTCTCAGGGCGCGAAAGTCCAGCAGCTGTGCTGGACAGAGCGTCTTAGAACCTCCCGTACGAAGGAGGCGGTAGGTCCCTTGCGAGGCGGTCTTTCTCATCCTCCATTCCCTCCGCGGACGCCGAGGAGGAGCGGGCTGTCCCTCCACCCGACGCTGTGGAGTGGTAGCTCGGAGGAGGCCCAAGGCTAGCGTCCCCGTCGGAAGAGAACGAGGAGGCGTCGCCACTCGATATGACAGAGCCTGACGGCACATGTCTTGTTGCCGCCTCTCGAGAGGATGGCGTTCTTTGATGGTGGTGCTGCGCAGGACCGGTCTTCGGTGTCGGTGATGAGCGCTGCGTTGCGGCGTAGAATTTCATAGCCTCTGAGTAGTGAGGCGGCGGGGTCTTTTTTGGTAAGGCGGCGGTGGCGGGCCTGACCCTGATCTTGACGGTCCACCGTCGGTGGGTGTGCTTGCTACTGTCATGTGCGATCTGGGGTCTCTCGACCACGGGTCTGCATCGTCCCACCAATGCCAGAGTGGCTCCTCATTCCCTCCTCCCCCCGCCATCGCCGCAGATTCCCAGGCGGCGATCGGTGGCGCTGCTGTCCCGTCGACAACAGCACGAACCGCCGCGTTCGATGGCGAAGAGTCCTCGTCTTTTCCTTCCTTCGCGTCTGCCCGTCCGCCATACTGTTGACCCGACCCCCTCCTGTCACCGCCGCCAGATCGGCTGCTGCCACGCCTGGCAGTGCGTCTCACAGACGCACCCTTGGTACCATCGTGGTCGTTGTCTTCGTCGTCGCCGGCACCGTTTCCAACACCCTTTTCGCTCGTGTTGATTTCACGGTTCGATATCTTAAGCACCCACCTCTTTCCGCTCTCCCGATCATCGCCTAGCTGCCCATCCTCGTTTGCAACGTCTGGCTTCCCTCACTCGACCGCTACCTCGACGATCTCGAGCCTCCGCAGCAGCCAGAGCACCAGATGTTCGCGTCGTGGTGGACGCCCGGTGGTTATCCACCTACGCAAGCCTGCATCAGCACCTGCTGCTGCATCTGCTGCCGCTACGGCTGCTGCCGTAGAGGATGTCACAGCCACAGTGCTGGCAGTAACTATTGTGGAACTCGTTGCTTCCTTGCCTGTCGCTCCCGATGAATGTTGGGACGCGCTGCCACCCCCGTCGGCGGGAAACACGGATGAATGGACCCAGCTGAACCCCCGACCCCCCAAAAAACACAAGAGAGCGAGGGCCGGTTGTAACACTCAGTCAAATTACATTTGTGTCGATAGGGGCTCCATTTCCATCGCAATAGTACTACTGTCGGTGCTCCTTCAAGGGCGTGTCGTAATACCCAGGGGCACCTATGCAAAGAGAACGCGGCGACAGGTAGCCTGGTGTACGCGAACGTTCGAATACGAACGTTTCCAAAGTTACCAGCAAATGCCTGGACGAGTACTCGCATACATATATTCGTGCACCTATGTGATCGGATGTTAATTGTGCTGTCCACTGATTCTGCGTATCCGAATTAGTACGCTGCCTTCTTCGACATTGGTGTAGAATACGAGGGAGATTCCAACGGCTCGATGACAAAAAAATATTTCCCGAATGTCAAGCGTCGTGCGGATGGATTACGAGCCAAGCCCTGATTGATTTCCCTTTCTTGCTGACGGCTGTCTCTTCTTTTCCCTATTATCGTCGAGCAGTAGAACATACAGATGGGCCTGAAGTGAAAATACATATCAATTTACGTAGGGCCGAGGTTTATTGGTGTGTTTACATATGGTGCCATGTAGCATAGGATACAATGTAGGAACATTGCAGGGCCCACACGCCGAGGTGTGTCCTTAACGGAAAATGCTTGTTTTTGGGTAAGCGTGAGCCTTTTATTGCGGGGCCCATCTGTCCTGCGGTACAGACGCCATGTCCATACCTCTCAATAGCTCCCATTATCTCCGACTTTCCGAGGGACAGACTTGCTGCTACGGTAGCTTTGCCGTACTCGTTCACCGGGTTGCCTCCTTCCTCGGAGGTTGCAGTTCTACCTCTTTGACGGTGGCTGCTCTTGCTTTCATCAAGCGTGCCATTCCGCTCCACCCACGACAGAGCGCTCGCAGCCAGCCTCACCGAGACGATCAGCTGGTACGACGGATGCAACCTTTCGACAACCTGCCAACCCGGTGGGATGAAAAGGGGTAGGGTTAAGGTCTACAGGTCGAACCGGAAAAGGGAGCTCCTGGAGCTACTTGAAACGGGACCACCTTCCTACGAGTCTTGTGTCTATACCTGTCCACCGTACGACTGTTTACTTCACCTGTACGACCGCACCCTTTCTCACTCCCGACACTAAGACAGTTGGTCCGTCTTCGGGCCCGGAATGATGCAACATTTGGCCATCGCCATCCTTTGACGACCCGACTTCCTCCCCGAAGTCTACCTTGTTCTCTCGTCCTCCCTGTCTCTCTGTGCTGTCGTCTTGCGCTTTCCCGTTGCCGACCCGTTCTTGCGTGTCTTCCTGGCGCGCGCCACCTCCTTGTTTATCGCGCATGCCTTTGCGTTCGTACTTCTCCGGGTGGGCTCCCTCCGCGTCATCACATTTGTTGACCTCGTCATTAATGGGACGATCTACGTCGGGGATCACCAACGCATCGTCGTCATCTCCCCGGCTAGTCCTGCTCCTATTAGGCGCCTTTACAGGAGTATCGCTCTCGTTTCTCACGTGCTGGGGGGGAGGAGAGAGCAGAGCCTCTGCCGGAGGCTTCAACGCCGTCCCTTCTTCACCCCCAAAACTCTCTTCATCCTCGCGATCACGTCCGGACAGCTCGATAATGCTGATGGCACGGTCCTTCGACAATTCGGGAGCGTCAGAGAGCAGTGGCGGGACGACGGCTGTTTCGTGACCCGAGGATGTCGAAGCTGTCGCTGGGGCCAGCACCTGCTGCACGGGTCTCTCGACGGCGGCTACTGCCATCGTGGTCGCGCTGTCGAACATAGCTGACACTGTTTCTGACACTGCCGCCGACGCAACCTCTTGCGCCCTTTCGGGTGCCACCGAGGTGGCTACCATCGTCGTGATGTCGGCGCTGTCTAGCTTAACCAGAGCCGCCTAGGAATCCGCCGCCGTGTCCACAGCAGAACTGAATACCTCCGCCATTAGACTATTACTACTGCAGCCACAGACTAACACCTTATTATACCTGAATTGCCAATTCGATCGTGGGCGGACGTGTACGGTGTCTTTAGTACGATACAGCGGTTGTGTACGAGGTAAGTATGGTACATTATACTGCTGTAGTTTTCGTGCTACAGGGCAGCGGTAGTTGCGCGCAGTCGTCCATAGTCTAGATGGACGCGTGCTAGCGGACGTGAACGACGAAAATTGCTGGATCATGTTCCACGAACACCGCTGCTGGCGGGTTCCGAGCTAAAGACGAATCACCTTTCCCACCTCGGAGAAGAAAAAAAAAAAAAAAATGACTTCGCAGATCGTTCTCAAACGCCCAAAAACGACGTTTAAAAAAAGTTCCCAAAAAAAAAAAGTTCCCCTTCAGCCCGAACTTTTTTTTTCGCCGCATTGCCGAACTTTTTCGCCACGGGAATCGTCGCCAATCGATTCCGCTTGGTCGAATTAGGGGGGGTAGAGCCACTCAGAAAGTTGGTCAGACAAAAAGTGGTGGTGGGAAGCGGGCTTGAAAATGCTGCGCGGCCAGGGCCCAGCGGTGACTGCCGCTGGCGAATGTACACGCATCATGTATGCTGGCCAAACAAGATACGAGGTTATCCACAAGTGGTCCCCACACGAACGAGGAATCAAGCTTCGCACCACCTTGTTGGACAGCAAGAGGAAGGGCAGAAAAGCCGCGGAGAACACAGGCTACTGCGAGGCTAGCGAAGTGGTTTTGTCCAACTTGGCCCGCGAAAAGGCTGACGCCATCATGGCGGGCAAGCGAAACGCAGCTCGGAAGAACGGCATACCACAAGGCGGCGGAAGCGGGGGTTGC